>JXCR01144715.1:124869-144660 GCA_002079205.1 Phalaenopsis hybrid cultivar | reverse complement strand
TGGTTGTGCATTGTCATGCAAATGGCATAAGTATGCTATGCTATACTATAGGCTATAGTGCACACAATCTTGCCTTAACAAACATTTATTCTACTCACCTGTATTGTGCTACGTGCTACACCATCCCATTTATTATATGTGCCCCGACTATTATCAGTCCACTCCCCATAATCCATTCTGCCATATTGGAAGATCAATCATTAAATAGTACCAATGCAAGTTATACTTCATATAAATAAAGTCCACAACCTGAAATTAGTTAATGATTTAGTATAAAGCTAAGATATTGCATTGTCCATACCCAACAACAAAGAATGCATATCCATCTAAGTGATAACTCTGAACTCTACTGGCATTATTCTGAAATACAATTTCCATAAAGCCCTTGTATGTACCATTAATTACAGAAGTAGCTATTTTAGGTGGCCCTTCATTTGACTCAGTAGGAAAATCAAGCCTGTATACTCCTTTCTTATCANCAGCATAGAATGCAAAATATTAGCTACTTCAGAAATTTAAAAAGATGAGTTTACCATGTTCTTAATCAATTTCAGATATCTGATTATTTTCTTCTGCTTGTCACTAAAACTTATAGGTAGTCTTCGTTGCAAANGAGCTCTTCTGAGCGCAAGTTCCACACTCCAACATTATCCAAGGAGACCATGACTGCAGTCCAAGCTCCTGGATAAACCTACAGCATAGAATGCAGAATATTAGCTACTTCAGAAATTTAAAAAGATGAGTTTACCATGTTCTTAATCAATTTTAGATATCTGATTATTTTCTTCTGCTTGTCAGTAAAACTTAAAGGTAGTCTTCGTTGCAAGAACTCAGAAAAATAAAATATAAATAAAAAAAAATTATGAACATATAAACTCATTGAAGAAACTACTAATACGCACAACAAAACTAGTGAACTAGTAAATAAAAGTCCATTTGACAGGTAGGTCTTTTAAAAGCTTTGTAGTTTTAGAAATCATATGTCCAAATTCTTATGATCTTCTTGTAGTTCAAGAAGTGAGTTAAAATCAAGCCAAAAGTGATCATCTAATGCTCAACATTTCTGGATACGAATATCAAAAAGGTACTTTAAATAAGTAAAGAAATTTTAATATCAAAAAAGTAAAAAATAAAGGAAAGCATGCACCATTTGCGCTATGTGCCACAATGCGCATACAAACACTCACTATTTAGTATGGTTGTGCATTGTCATGCAAATGGCATAAGTATGCTATGCTATACTATAGGCTATAGTGCACACAATCTTGCCTTAACAAACATTTATTCTACTCACCTGTATTGTGCTACGTGCTACACCATCCCATTTATTATATGTGCCCCGACTATTATCAGTCCACTCCCCATAATCCATTCTGCCATATTGGAAGATCNTTATCAAGAAAGAGTAGGACTGTCCCACAAAGATATCTAAATTAGTATAATTTTGTTGCACCGTGTATGATCCCTCTGTCTCAACAAGAAGCAAGTTGTGGGATTGGACTCTAAAGTTCAAACAAGAAAACATGCCAACATTGTGAACACGGAACCGATAAGTTTTTCCTGTAAACAAGGACAATGCATCAATGAGACTTATAAGAATGCATTTTATCCTTGCTAATACAAGCAAAGAAAAACATACTCGTAGAAAAGTAGTCTAGGAGGTAAATACTGAAGAAAGCCATAAAACAAACATAAATTCCAAAATTTTCTTATCCCGAGTTAAATTTCAAAGTATCATTTTAGGAGTCGGCTATGCAAAATCTAATGTATCAATAAAATAAGGGGCAGCACATCAAAGATTTCTGAGAGTACTATTCAATTCAACTCTTTGACTATTTATTTATTATTTTTAATTTTACCCAATTGAAAATTTGGAATTTCATGATCTTATCAACTATATATAATATCAAATATATACCTTACTTTCCTTCTTGAAGTCATGACACTAGTCATAGACACTGTCTACGCCCTCACTTAATTTGATTATTTCCTGAAAAGCATTTGTGATAATTACTGCANCATATATAATATCAAATATATACCTTACTTTCCTCCTTGAAGTCATGACACTAGTCATAGACACTGTCTACGACCTCACTTAATTTGATTATTTCCTGAAAAGCATTTGTGATTATTACTGCATGTTTAGTAATAACCAAGATTAACTACACAATAACTAGATTGATATCTAATGATAACAATATCTATTTCATTAGCAAATGAGGATCTGTTTTGGACAACTTTCTATTTGCTTAGCATTTAAGACCGCCGCCACAAGGGGAAAATAGACAAATTGAGCAATTGCAAAAGAAAATCCTTGTCTGAAAAAAAATTAAAAGATGCATACAAACTGAAAAAGATAGAACTAAAAAACAAATGAAGGTAACACGAGAGTTGTAGATCTCTTGNCGCCACAAGGGGAAAATAGACAAATTGAGCAATTGCAAAAGAAAATCCTTGTCTGAAAAAAAATTAAAAGATACATACAAACTGAAAAAGATAGAACTAAAAAACAAATGAAGGTAACATGAGAGTTGTAGATCTCTTTAAAATAAACCAAGTAAAAATAGCACCGGAATTGAACAAGACTAGCACAACAAGATTTTAACGACAACAATTAAACCCCATAGTAAATAGCATAGCCAAAAGTGTATGCAAACATGGCCGGAAATAGATATCTTACCAGGCTGAACATTGATTGTCTCATAGTCAATACCAGCAGGAACCAAAGTATTGTTGTACCGGTAAGGCCCCTTGCCATTCATCAGAACACCATCCGGAACTCCGAGAGCTTTCCCCTGATCCAGCTCCTTCCTCAAATCCTACAGAACACAGTCNCAAGATTTTAACGACAACAACTAAACCCCTTAGTAAATAGCATAGCCAAAAGTGTATGCAAACATGGCCGGATAGATATCTTACCAGGCTGAACATTGATTGTCTCATAGTCTATACCAGCAGGAACCAAAGTATTGTTGTACCGGTAAGGCCCCTTGCCATTCATCAGAACACCATCCGGAACTCCGAGAGCTTTCCCCTGATCCAGCTCCTTCCTCAAATCCTACACAACACAGTCGTCAACCTCATTAATCCGCAAAAATAGCAGTCATTTATCATTCTGCCATTAGCACTCACCGTGTGGTTCATATTAAACCAGTCTCCAATAAAAAGAGTGATATCTCCATGCGGCGTATCAAATGGCACAGAAATGATTGCCCTATTATTAATAGTAAACTCTCCAAATCCTCCAGCAGCACGCTGGAGGCCGATCGAAGGGAAATAGAAGAAGCTCCCGATCTGATCCTTAACCTGGAACTGATAAGTCCAGTTCCATCCCACAGGGATCGGACAGTTCGTTCCCAGAACTCCATCCTGCCAGCTGTTCTTCCTCTGCTGCACTCCGTCCCTACAAACCCAAGCCGATCAAAACCCCACGAACAAAAGCCCTAGTTCTAAACAGAAAAATCCAGAACCAAATCTCAAACATTGCAAGTTCCTCGATTGTTCGATTCGTAAATTTCGTTACCAAGTGATGAGAAGTGGCTCGTCTAGGCTATTGAGCACGTTCACCGCCACGTTCCAGTTGGTGGTCACATTGACTACCGGACCCGGAAATTTTCCGTTGATCGATATCACCTGCAACGGAAGACGATGCGGAGGACTTGAAAACAAGAGCAGCAGAGGAGATAGAAGATCGGATTGATGAGTAATGGTATTCATCATCTGTTCCAATAAACAGCCAAAAACGAAACCAAAAAAGAGAAATCGCACATCGAAGTGAGATGTTTAGTTCATAGCGGCGTGCACCTGCTGTTCTACCCCAAGAGGGGAAGCTTTCGTGTACGCAACATTCCAGTCGAAGTACGCATATGGATCCTCAGCCGAGCAAATCCCCGCCATTGCAGCAGCACATATCATCATCATCATCATCATCACGTCTATCTCTGACAACGGCGACCTCAAGCAGGCCATTTCGCCGCCAAGGAACTGCAGAAGTCCAGTTATGCAGCTGCTGGATCGCTGTCACTCTCTCTCTGTCTGTGTTACATTATTATGGTGCTACCTGCTTCGAAGACTGTCTGGCAATCTCAACCAACTCAAAATTGCTATTCGTCATTCGTTTCATAGGAAGATATAGCCGTTACCTAAATAAAAAAATATATATAAATATTGCCCTTAACACCCAAAGAATAAAACATAAAATAAAAGAACGAAAATTATTTCATACGGACACCGTATGTTCGATCTCCAACGTCGATCGCCGAATAGATGTATTTCGGTGGACTCTTTAAAACAAAATTTTTTATTGTGCTGATCGAAGGTGGAGATCGGACACCGCATGCATCTCTACATACGGTATCCGTACGGAAAAATTTCTCATAAAAGAGAGGGTGAGAGAGAGATAAAAAAACACATGTATAGTGCACAATAATAAAAATAAAGGATTTTCGATTAATTCTTATTGAAGAAATGGTTCCCCTTATTATCAAAGAGGAGATATAAAATATATAATTACTTGTTGCCCTCGCTTTAATGAGATTTGTATAGGATATTTTGGGTATTTATAAAAATTAGCCTATGGTTCGACTATGTTAGCGCTCGGTCAATTCCTATTAGTGGGTCTTTGTTCGACAAGGTTCATTTGTTTGATTTTACTAAGCTGGGGTTGTTGGTCAATTCCTATTGATCTTCGATCTTCTAGGTATGGCCTGATCGACTTGAGTCAGCCATTTGGATACTTTGGTCAGGTTGCTGAATAGTGACCCCTAGAAGAGGAGCTTGTGTCGTCAGGATAAAACTAGAGTTTTGGATAGAAGATGAATCACCATAATTCGATAGATAACACACCTCTTGTCAAAGATTTTTTGGGGTGTTCATGTAGTATATTATGATAAAACTCTCGGCCTCCCAATAAAGAATCTTGGAGGCTTTCATGAGGTGCCTGACAATATTGGGGTGAGAGTTGGGTTGATGTCTTCCGTCGGCTTGATGGATCTTCGTCTTTGGCTTTGATGACGTGTTCGGTCAACTTTTGATCCAAATCTAAGCGATCTATTCATTAATTCGTTTGATTTTCTATGATAGGATTGTTGATCTTAGTATGTTAATTTTTTTCTAGATTCTTGCTGATGTATACATGTTGTAATCTAGAAGGAAACGCAGAGCTGCGTTTTCCTCACTTCAAAATTATTGTTAAAAATAGAGGAAACCTAATGCTGCATTGTACACCCGGAAGAACACCAATTCTATTTATTGGCTCGTGAATGTGCGAGCGCACAGGAGGAGCCAACGCAGACCCGAAAAGCACATGGAAAGAACAAGCAGCCGCCGCGTTCGCGATCCTAGGAAAACAAGGCAGCTTTCAGTTCGTTGTTTCGGTGTATGCTGTTTATTTAGAAGCAGCTGCTTGTAATTATTCCGAAATATCCGGAGCGTTCGGCGTGCAATGTGGCGTGGGGTCCACTTACGAGTTTAAAATGAAATTCTTCCCCCCATTGGTTGCATGCGGACTCTTAACTAGATCGGCCGTTCAATTGCAACGGTAGGGGTGATGGACGGTTCTGAGTCATTGTAAGTAGATGTTCGAAGCAATAAGATAATGGACCCATGCGCGGATTGCGGCGGCCGTCAAGGCGTGAAAGCATGGATAGAGCGTAGCAGATGAAAGTGAATGATCACCTTTTTTTTTTTTTTAAGCATTTAAATTTTTTAATTAGAATATTCATATTTTGTACATCTAAAAAGTGTGAACATGATTCACAGAGACATCACACGGGTGACGTGGCCCAGTGGGGCCTATTAGGGTAGACCTTGTTCACATGCTCAACTTGATAGTTTCTAGGGCTGTCAATTTGGCTCGTTGTTCACGAACAGCTAGTGTTCGGCTCGTTAGGCTTAACGAACGAGTCGTACACAAACAAATTTTTAAGCTTGAAATGTAAATGAGCCGAACACAAACAATAGTTTGTTGGCTCGTGTTCAGCTCAAATTGGNTAGGTGGGAGGTAGGTGGCCGGTAGGTGAGCGTTAGGTGAGATGTGGTAGGTGGCGGTGCCACATTACAAAACTGCCCTTTTACCTTAGTTCATTAATTGGGGGTCAAAATAACAGAAATGAACTAAAGTTGCAAACCAGAAAGAAGGCCAATAGGAGGGTTAAGCCAGGGGGGAATCCACTAAGATGTNAATTATAATATATAAAAAAAATATTAAGAATATTATATTACTATTACTTATATAACTATTATATATTTATAAAATATAAATTTCATATTTAATATAATATATAAAAAACTATACAAAAAAAAACCCTAACAGCGCTCCCAAGCCTCCCATAATCCCATTCTCATCTCTCGTCTGGTCGTCTCCTGTCAAATTCGCAATCGTGAGCTACTGTCTGCCTTTCCCTCATTCTCCTCTGAAAATCACGAAAGGCTTTCTGGTGCGAGAGCTTAGGGTTCGCCGTTCATGTTCGTCTGCTAATCTCTAGTTCTAGTTCTCCTCAGATCGTAAGTGTTGGCTCGCCTGCTCAGTTTTCTTGCTTGGTTGCTTGTTTACTTACAGAGGAGTTAGGTTTGAATATATTTTCTCTATTTTTTCATATTTATCTCTGGATTCACCTCTTAGCTTAAATTTTCTTAAATTTCTTTTAGATTTACTTAGATTTTTTGAGTGAAACCTAGTTTTTTAGGGTTTTGGCAGTGAAATCTCGCATATTGTATTTAGATCTGATTTTTTATGGATGACATCTGATATAAGGGTTGTTGAAATTAAAAAAAAAACTGATCTCTACTTCTCCTTCTCGGCAGTGTTGGCTCGATCAATTGGTTTTCTTATTTGATTGTTCGATATTCTTGGACGGCTGCTTGTTTAGATACTTAGGTATGCCTCTTGTCCTAATGCAAAATTGAACAAAAGAATCAGTATATTATTTCATAGCTTCTTTGTATCCTTTTCTGATCGGTACAAAATAATGATGTACTCAATGAAACTTATATACTCGCAATGTTAGTTTAGTTCTTTTCAATGAATATTTGATAGCACCTTCTATAGAGCACAGTAATTTTTTCGTAGCTTCTTTGTATCCTTTTCTGAATTTGTTATACCTTTTCCACTTTCTTTTTTGGCATATATGCTTTAAACAATCAAATCGGCTTGTAAGATGCATGCTTGCTATCTTTATCTTTGTCTATTTGAAAATATTTATCTTCTTTTTATGATTCTATGATTGTGAAGCAATAATTATAAATTTATGATCTTGTTTCAATGTACCCTTATCACAAGAACATCTATGGTATTTTGCTCAATTTTTCATGTCAAACTCCATTAATAATTATGTATATAGACTATTGATCTTTTAAATATCAACCTTATAAATAACATGTTATCCACAAAATAAAATTAATTAATATGATGTATTCTTGTTCATTTTGCATAATAGCTTTAATCAATGTTGCAACTACAAAATTTGATTATGTGTGTAAACCCATCAAGCTTGAATGACAATGAAGCCATAAAAATTTTTATTTATTATGATTTCTGAATGCCAAATAAGCCTTGGTGTTGTACTAGTTAGATGTTTTACTGTAAGTCACAATGGAACAATTTGACATCTATTTGTTCAATTTAAGAATATTTTATAATTATGTTGCTTAATAATAATTTAATTATAGGAGGGAACATGTGTAAAATCTATAACTTGCTCTAGAGTGAAACTTTAGTTTTTTAGTAGTGCTAAACTTGTCTTAGTATAATGTATGTTTAATGCAGATAATATTTCTTCACTTTTTAACTCTTTAATCTTCACTATCCAAAATTTATTGCCAACACGTCTTTGACATATTAAATAAATTATATCTTCCTTTTGAGTACAGTTAATGCCTCAGCTGATTGTCCGCTCAATAAGAGTTTTATTCTTCTTATTAAATACTCTATCTTTTGTGAAATTCTTGGAATTTTTTTCTCCATACAAATCTCACGAGTTCCATATTAATAATTTCAATGCAAAGGAATCATATTGCACTAATCTCTACTTTTCCTTCTCCTTGGATAGACATTGCTGGCTGGATTGATCGGTACTCTTGCTTGATTGCTCGATATTCTTGCACGGTTGCTTGTTTGGTTTCTTATTTATTAGGTTAGTCCCTAATTGATCCCCTGTTTGAATTTTTATTGGTTTCTTATTGTT
Source organism: Phalaenopsis hybrid cultivar (assembly GCA_002079205.1). NCBI lineage: Eukaryota > Viridiplantae > Streptophyta > Magnoliopsida > Asparagales > Orchidaceae > Phalaenopsis > Phalaenopsis hybrid cultivar. Next base: position 136,474 of record JXCR01144715.1, on the reverse strand, counting down.
AATAAACTACTAATCTCTTTTGAGTTTATCTTTAAAAAAACTTACATGTTTCCTCCATTTTGTTACATCCATGTTTTTGTTATTGTTTTGAGAGTTTAAATCTGTTTAGCCAAAATTACTATAATTTGAGTTTCTTTAATTTGAGTCAATGTGCCAAGAGGATGTGATTATCATGAAAGCCTTAATAAGAATAAATAATAGAGTTCAAGAGTGGGACAATATTTAATCCAATAGTTTTAAATTTTAGAACTTTTGGGTGAGATGTTTTTCCACTTTTGAAATTAATAATTTTGATTTCTTAATTTAAGGGTTAAATTAATATTCAAAGGTACTTAAGTTTCAATTACAAGACCATATCCCTTCGTCCTCACCTTAACAATATAAAAAATGAGGAATCCATTAAAATTTCATTGAGTCCCTGGTAGTTGAACATTTAATACATCCCAACGCATATTTCTCTTTATTTACATGGTTGAAATCTTGTTTATATGATGATTCTGCATGTTAAATTATATTACGCACTTTTTCTATCATGTTGTCCCAAATTTCTAATGTTGTTTTGCAGCTGTTCCATGCTGCAATTGTATTTTACTGAATTACAAATATCCCCATTGGTGTTCTAAATTGTTGTTTACAGTCATTTTCTTCCCATAAATTTTAATTCCCAATGTTGTTTCCTTCTATCAATCAAAACCCGCAGAACAAACCTCACTCCCAGTCCAACTATAATCAGTCCTTCTAAAAAATTCAGATCAGACCAGTCCTAACCTACAAGGTCAATCCTTACTAATAATTTATCGTTGTTTAGAAGGTAATTAGAAAGGGAAAGGGGATTTATTGGGCAGCTATTTCATTTGGTTGTAATATGATGTTATTACTAGCTATTATTTGAATCATGTTTATGCATTTTTGACTTGGTACTATGTCTACAGTGATACTAATTATGAGTTTTTGATTTCATTTACAGTGCAAATATGTCTGAACTTGATCTTTTACAATCTGAATCATCCAGCAATTAGTTGATAGCAATACCAGAAGCTCATAATAGCAACGAAAATGTCAATCTTACTTTGCAAGGTACAGAGCCAGAAGAAGTTCCTCATGTTGTCATAGATAATAACATTGAAGAAGTCACTACTAAGAATGGTAGGCAGAGAAAGTCTACAGTGTGGGAGCATTTTGTGGAGGCTACATTTCCAATTAAGGGGGTCGCAACTTCTTTTTGGCAATGCAAATGTTGTCGATCAAAATTTCATAAATCTAAAACATGAACCACTTCCCAACTTCTACGTCATGTTAGAGAATGTGTACAAATCAAAGTTAAAAGCAAAGAAACCGATGATCTTTCTGAAAAAAAGAAAAAAATGTTAAATTTTATGCCACTTGAACTTGGTGCAGATATTGAGATCTTAGTATTTCATGATAAAAAAACCTACGATCAACATAAGGTTATAGAGATCATTTTCAAATTGATTATAGTGCATGTGTATTCGTTTAATATTGTTGACCATACATGGTTTAATATTCTATTGAAATCCTTGAACCCTAATTATAAGAAAGTTTCAAGGAATACAATAAAATGATTGTATGAAGATTTTTGAGTTTGAGAAAAAGAAGTTAAAAAAAAAATTTAGGGATATTCACAGGTTTTCATTAACATCTGATTGTTGGACTTCAAATCAAACAATCAGATATATGTGTCTAACTGCTCACTATATTGATCATTTTTGGAAGATTCAAAAATAAATCATCAATTTCATTGAATTGGATCCACCTCATGCTGGTACATTCATTTGTGAAGTCATTTCTCATTGTTTGTTAGATTGGAAGATACAAGATAAAGTATCTACTATCACTTTAGACAATGTTAGTAATAATGATGTTGCTGCTAGCTTGCTTCAGTCAAATTTTATGGCAAGAGGGAAACTGTATTTTAAAGAGTATTTTTTTCATGTTCATTGTTGTGCACATATTTTAAATATTATGGTGCAAGTTGGCTTAAAAGAGATTCAAGACATCATTTATAATATCATAGAGGCTATCAAATATATAAAGAAATCGCCAGCAATGTTTCATAAGTTCGTTGACATAACCAAACAATTAGGGATATCAACAACAAAGGGGTTGTGTATTGATGTTCCAACAAGATGGAACTCAACATTCTTAATGCTTGAATCTGCTCTTATTTTTCGTAATGTATTCACTCACTTTGCTGATCGAGATAATAATTTCAGTTAGTTGTCTTCAGATTCAGATTGGGAAAGATATGATAAAATCAGAAAATTTTTGTTGTTTTTAATAATGTGAAAAAAATGATTTCAAGTTCTTCCTACCTCACTACAAAATTTTTCTACCCGCTGTGATGCATATAAAGAAATTGTTGCTAGATGAGTCATCTTCTTCTAATGAGTTTAACAGAAACATGGCTTTTGCAATGAGAGGTGAATTTGATAAATATTGGGGTGAATGTAATCTCTTAATGTCTATCGCAACTGTTTTAGAGCCTCGCTTGTAAATTAAGTTTGCAAAATTTAGTTTTGTAATACATATACATCTGTTGAGTCAGATTCTAAAATTCAACAAGTTGAAGATGTTTTGTGGGAAATTTACAATACTTACACAAGTGATATTGCAAGTTCCAGTTCTACGAGTGGCAATATTTCATCAAAGTTGTCAAGTGATTCCGTTAATCTAGAAAGTTTTGATTGTATGCTCGCATTTACTGATTTTATTGTTTCATCTGGTTCTATTCAACCATCAAAATCAGATCTACAAGTCTACATAGAGGAGGGTCCTTACTTGGCAAATCAAAATGAGAAATTTGATATTCTTGAGTGGTGGAAGTTAAACACTCTCAAATATCCTTGCTTGTCCAAAATGACTAGAGATATACTATCAATTCCAATAACAACAGTTGCTTCGAAATTAACAAGTACCAGTGGAAGAGTTCTTAGTGATTATAGAAGCTCGCTCTCGGCAAATACGGTGAATGCATTAATATGCACTTCTAGCTGGATTAGATCTTCCACAAGTAGTTTTAAAACTCTTTTGGTAATTTTCTCTAAACAATTAGTTTTTAGCTTTTCTTAACCTTTTCATTTTATGTTCTTATCACTTATTTTCTTTCGACAATTAGTCTCAATAATTAGTCTATGTTTTTTTATTCCTACATAAGAAAACTATTCATAGGCTTAAAAATCTCTCAGAAATTAGTTTTTTGCATATGTTAACCTTTTAATTTTATGTTCTTATCATTTATTTTTTTATATATCCTTTGTTCCAGCAAGAATTAATGGAAGATGAACACCTTCAGGTGACTTTACCCGAGTAGATTGCTGGAGGAACAACTTCAAGACACATCTTCTTGTTGAGCTTTGGACAAGCTAAACTTTATGTTTTATTGATGAAATTATATTTTATACTTTGTTGATGAAAATATACTTTATGCTGAACTTTATGCTTACTGTGAGCTTTGGGCAAAATGATATTCTTTGTCATGAGTTCTAAGATATAATGCTAGTCTAGCATAGGGTGTCTGGGTGTGGACATCTTGTTTGAATAGACCTACAATTTTCATATTTTCCTCAAGCTGATCGTATATTCCAACCATTTTTAGCTTCTAACAATATATTCAGCCTATTTTTTTTGCACCATTTTTAGCATAGACAGCTTTCTGAATCTGACAGGTGAAGGGTCATTTCATAAGGTATATAGCTATACCTCAATTATCTCTAGATTATTATAATTGTCATTCTTTCATGAAAACTGCATTTTATTTTAGTGAGAATTTGAAAAATGGAGTCTGCTATTACAAATTCACTGGAGTTGGATGTTGATCGAGGTAGTTATACTTTTAACTTGAATTTAACTTGCTCTTCTTTTTAAAAGGATTGGAGAATTCACCAGAGTTGGATGTTTATCGAGGTAGTTATACTTTTAAAAGGATTGGAGAATTCACTCGAGGGTGGCTGATTTGTCAATAACAGGTTCCAGGTGGTCTGTATGTAAAAACATAGGAATTGGGGTATGTATGTAAATTGCCCATATCTTTCAATTTCTAATTGTTTGCATAATTTTGTCTGGTGGGAATAACAGAGGATTTAGATTACATTTGAAATGATATTCTGGCTAATGCAACCATATCATGGCGAAGAGATTGCTCGGCAATAGAAATGTGAGCATTTTTTTTTCATTTTTGGATGCTCATGTTCGTTCAGAACAGTTAATTTGTTCATTACTTCTTTGCTTTAATAAAGTTGTTCCTATGCTGAAGATTTCTTCAAGTAATCAAGGGTTTATGATACTTTAGTTCCATTAAGCCTGTTTCCCATGATTTTACATATCTACCACCTAACCTTCCATTTCTCTTTATATACCGCTTTTAAAAATTAAAATATTACATCATTATAAACATACAAGGCTAAATTTATGTGCTAGACATGCAAATACATAGGAAGTGAGTGGTATACGTGTAAATGCCTCTTCTTATATAAATACATATATACATACATAGGAATTGGGTGGTATGTATGCACCTAATACATTTTAATTCCATTAATTTTGCATATTTTTCTACTCTCAATCATTCTTATTCGTGTTTGATACAAGATGAAGTTGGGAATGAAAGATTTGGGTGTCATAAATGTAAAAAATTAACATTAGGTGCTGCATGCGTAAATACGTTGGAATTGGGTAGTAGAATGTATATAAAACATTTAAATTTCAATAACTCTGCTTACTTTTCCTGTCTCGGTTAATTGTATTCATTTTTGATATAAGATGCAGTTGGGACATGCTGTTGGGGTTTGGGCAAAATTAAATCCCATTAATTTTGCTGTTTTTATTGTCTGTGTTTTCCTGAATCCTGATTTCTTGTTGGCTGTTAGCTTCAAGCGTTTTTTTTTTGCTCTTGAATCCTTGAAGGAATTTTTTAGGATGAACATCCCTTGGCTAATTTATTACATTATAAACAGACAAATAACGAACATTCCTTGGCCAAAGCTATTGTGGTCTTTTGGAGTATGTCAAGAAGTTCAGAGAAGAAAGAAATAATGTTTGGCCCGAAGCGCAAAATCACATCTTTGTCACCGATCATGGTCCCATAGAGTTAAAGCCAGTATTGGAAACAAAGAACACATATTGGGGAATGGGGAACACGAGTTTGATGTTTGATTCTTGTAATTTGTAAAAATGACGAATAAGTGCATAATTTATTTTTAGGGTTTTTATTTTGTTAAATTTTGTAAAATAATATTAATTTTTTTTAGTGGAAAATTTTATCTTCAATTTGAGCTTTATCATAAATTGTCTTTAATTTGTAAAATAATATCAATTTTTAGAGTTCTTATTTTGTCTTAAAATTTACCTTCAATTTGCAAACAAAATTTGTCTTCAATTTAACTTTTTTTTGAGTTAATCAATTTTGTTTTAGTTAATAAATATCTTGGATTTTTATCTCAAATTTGCTCTTGAAATATTTTACATAAATTCTAATTTTATATTAAAAAAATAAATATTATTTTAATAATTTTATATTCTAACGAGCCAATTTAGAGCCGAACACGAACATAAAAATATTATTCGAGCCGAAGACGAACACACTGTTCACGAGCCATTTCGAACACGAGCCGATTTCGAACGTGAGCCTATATCGAACGAGCCGAACACGAGCCAACCCTGAGCTCACTCAAGCTTCGACCTAATAGTTCCATGTACCGCGGAGATGGGGCGCCTCAGATGGATATGGGGAAAATCTCCCTTGAAGATTCCAACTCATCAGACTCATTCACACGAAGCCGTTGCTTTCGGGCTTGAATAGACTGAGAAAGAGAAATGGGCCCTCCAGTCCCAAGGCAATTGATGTGGAGCGTTCCCCGGCTTGAAGATTTCTCAAACCAACATGTATCCGACTAGACCGTCCAACGTTCAGACTTATAGTTGCACAGCTTCACGACCACTTTTGGGACCCACATGCCAATTTTATGTACGAACTGAAATACCCATGTCGTTTCTACTTTCTCTAGAGGTGCAGTATGTAATTTTACTATGACTTATTCCTATAAATAAGGTTGTCAAAAAAGCTCGTTGTTCAGGAACAACTCATGTTTCGCTCGTTCGTTAAGTAAACGAGCCGAACACCAACAACTTTTTGTTCGCTCGTGTTTGGCTCGTTTTTTTTCTGGAAATAAAAAAAATTATTTAATAATTTATATAATATAATATGACATATATTATTTACATAATAATATATTATATAAATTTATATCTAAGTTTAAATTATAACAGTTCGTGTGGTAATATGGTTATGCGTCTTCTTTTACATACATTTGGTTTAAGTTCGAATCCAACACTTTACATCTATTTTTTTGTTTGTGAAACATTCGAGAAACAGTTTTTAAAAGAGTTTTGTTAAGTGAAATTTCCGTGCACAACAAACAATTTTCTTAAATTTATATGTCTAACACAAAAAATTTTATATTAATTAATACAATATTTTTGCGTGGTAAGACTGTGGATGAAAATTTGTATTTCATCTTTGAGAAAATAAATATAGTGCTATTTTTTATATAATATTAATGATTTGATGGATATGAATGTAAATATGAAAGTTTAGGTCTGAGGTAAGTAAATACATGAACAACTCCTTTAATTAAAACATAAATGTTCGAAATATTAAGGAACATTTATTAAAAGTTAAAATATCTCTCGATTCATTTCAACACAAACNTTTAAGCTTATTACAAAGAACCAACATGCAAAGAACTGACTCTGAATGAGTAGCACCCTTAGCCAACCAATGGCAGGTTTATACCTTTCCTAGGAGTGTGTCCAATGACAGTTGCAGAAGTTGACAGAGTAAGGATTTTTTTTTGTGGAGAAATTGAATCAGTTGGAGAGAGTCCAATTCCATATGTATGTATTTTAGTTGTTGCAGAACAACAAGTTTCAATTCCCAAAAGGCAGTAACAGTTTCTGCCTCCAGGGCATTTTCAGTGTGGACAAGAGCTTTGAAAAACCTTAAGCAGAATCCCCTATGATCCCTACATAATCCACCAATGCCAACAATTGAATTGGTGAAACTACCATTAGTGTTAACTTTGATCCAGGGTGTTTTAGGCTACCTCTAGATTATCAATTGGACAACTATATGTTTCTGGGTTTGTTTCTGTTTGTTGGGAGAGAAACATTTTTGGATCTTATGGAGATAACCAATGCAGTTATTGCTGATAATTTGTGCTGAGGGTGATTTTTTCTCATGTATTATTGTAATTCCTAGTCATCCATCCACTCATGCCAACACTCCTGAATAGTAGACCAGCTAGAAAATTTGGCCTCAGCCTCAAGAAATTTCATGACTTATCTTCAAAACTCTTTGGCAATGGTACAAAGAATGAAAAGGAGATCAATAGCCTCTTCCTCCTTTTGGCATAAGGGAAATCTGGATGGCCCTCTAATACCCTTTAGTTTTAGAACGTCAGCAATGGGCAGAAATGTTATAAACATCTTACAACAGAAAAAGGACAAATAAGNTTCATAGCTTGTGTTTAGGTAGCTAAACCTTCATTTACTCATGAAATTTAAATTCCTCAAAATATTACATAAAAGATTTGCAAGTATTGACCTTTCAAGTGGAGGAACCAGAAGTCTTGCCATGTACGCTTTTACAGTTTACAGTTCTGTTTTCTCATTTACTTTCCGCACTGTACTTTTATGCTTATAAACTTGCATGTTAAACAATGACGTCACCCTAAATGAAAACCAAAACCGCTAGGATAGCCGTGAAACCAAAATTAAAACTAAAATCAACCAAGATAAAATTCATGGCCACAACTCAAAATTTAAGACATCTTAAATTTAATCACAAATACCACAACAAAAAAATAATTAAAACTAAATTAAGACGTCTCTAACGGATGATTGGGAATCCTGTGGAGGAGGTAACCTACGGTTGCTAATGAGACTTCCCACGGTCTAAATGAAAGTATGGAACTCATTGAGTTGAGTTTAGTAAATTCATTTGGACAAAGTGAATCCGATAGAAAATTGTTGTACTGGAATGACGGAACTGTAGGATCATAACCGGTGTCACTCTAATCAACTTTAATATGCTCCATAATATTTAAAGAACCATAACCCTAGGCACATTTGATTTAACATCATTACTTTACACATTAGAAAACTTAAACTTGCCACGACGAGAAGCTTGGAGCTAGCATTGTGGGCAACACAACCATCTTCAACAGCAAGAGAATCTACAATAGCATATCATTCCTTAAAACTAAATAACAAGTCATAGGATTTGGAGTTTATCTGCCTAGTGCAATATAAATCCTCAACTTATTTTTAGGCTTTTGTATAGCCCTGCTGTACAATATAAGCCCTAACTCATCTTAGGAGTTCGAGGTTATCGTTTATCATGACCTAAATCCTCACATATTCTCACATATTCCAGGCAATTTGTGTGATCATTTCACATAAATGTAAGCCCTAAACAAATAAAATTTGTTGGATGAAATACTTAAATATTTCTCCTCAAAATTAAAGCTAAACCATAGAATAACATGGGAAGTCATCGAGATTCTCCTTCGGATCCATGGCATTCCCTAGTTCTTCCTCCTTTGGACTCTACAACAAAATGTTCCAAATTTGAATCATTCCCCTTCCACACCTCTTTGTCTGATTTCGCTGAAAAGTCTTATACTTTTGACCTCTTTGAAGATATTATTCATTGATTTTTATCGAGAGTTTTCTTGAGTGACTCTGGTCATTTGAGATGTAACTAAATATAGGGGCTTGCCCTTATAGGATGCTTTCCGAACCCAACTTAATATAAACCCTATTTATATCTTCTTATTAAATAGGGGAACTTGTCGGCAAAAAAAATGGTTTCACAAACCGAACGAATGACATATATTTCTTAGTTTTTTTTTTATTGAGTCTCACCCTTAAGTCTTGTGTTTATGTTTCAGGATGGATACATGGTTTGAGGTATATTGCTCTTTCATTGAAACCATAAAAAATATGGTGTCAGATTGATTTCATATTTTTCTAAACTTACATATATATATATATATATGTAAATTAAATGTCCTTCCAAAGAGGTGACGGGATTTCAATTCCGGCGGCCGACAACTTCCAACAGGCAACTCCTCAACTTTTTAGTGCCGACAACATCTAGTGACTCCACTGAGGAATAGCTTTTCTCTCCATTTAAATAAGGAAATATTATCCTCAAAACATTGGTAATGTGTCCACATCCCTCTTGGAAATACCCTTCTTTTATTGACATGTTTTACCCATTTCTGTCTTGTAAAAGTACGGTCAACTCATTAGACTTCGGGACCTTCTGTTCAATCACCTTTGAACAGGGAGGTTCAGGAGGCCATTAAGGAATTTTTAATCTTTGTGTGGGATCAAACCTCCAATAGGTGTTTTGGTGGACTAGTTCCACCTGGGCATTGTTCGTTGCAAAGTTGTTCCTGCATTGGGTCCTGAACTTCACTCTGTCCCTTTCGAGTTTGATTTGTTATTGTGCAAGTTAAATTAAATTGTGCCTTGCTGCGCGTGCTCTTTAATTTTCCTTNTTGGTGTGATGCTCTGCAGCTAAAATATATATATATATATATTAGCTGGGTAGGATTTATGATTTTTAAGTCCAAATAATAGAATAATTTAAATTGTTTTATTTTGAGTTTTTGATAAAAATATCTACAAAATTCATAGAATATCATGCGTTGTCAAAATTCAAATGGGTGAAATGTATCATTGAAACCCTACAAAAAATAAAGATTTTTTTTATATATTTCCATTTCCATAAATTAGTTTGAATAGTTTTTTTTTTTTTAATTTAATTTTTACTTGCTAACCATCCATAAGGAAACTCATGTCCACGATGTATTTGATATGCCAAAAAGTGAAAAGAAATATAAATTTGATATTAGTTGCTTGGACACAGCATTTTTATCTGTCGATTAGTTGGGCAGAGCAGAACCGTTACCCATACGTAAGGGTATACCAACAGTTAGGAAGGGCAATCCCTGGGTTGACTATCTATAAAGATAAAGAAAACTATCATTTGGAACCACCAAACCCAGTCTAAAGATATTACCAAAATGCCTAAAAGGGTTGCCACCTATACGGAAGGGTGCAACAAATAAAAACATTTATTTAAATAATATCATAGCTCACAAATGTTTCTTTGTTCCTTCATCTTCTTACTCTTCTAAACTCTACTTTTTTTTTTCTATTCATTGCTTCTTTTTCTAAATTTGTCCACTCAACTCTTATATTTTAACTTGCATTATAGTTATTTGAATAATTATTAGAGCTTTTATTTCTTCAGTGGATTCAACCATCTGCCTTTAAACTTTTTTGAATTGTAATGAATTATTATATTCTATTGCAATAATATATAGAGTACTATTATTCAATAATTAAATATTTCATGATTTTTATTGTGATAGTATATTGTATTGAAGTGTTTATTTATTTATTTTTTTGCATTAGCTAATTACCTATGAAAGAAAATGTTAGAAATTAGTAGGCACCTTTTTTTTTCCTTAGTTCATGTTTTTAGTTGCCTAAGTAATAGAAATGATCAATAAAATTTATTTATAATAGGATTTTTCCCATCTAACTTATTGATGAAAAGATTGACCAAATGTCCTTTAAAATTTACTTTTGGCTTGGCCACTAAAAAAGCACTAGTAAATAGAGTGGCTTTACTTCCATTGTGGTATTGAGTTCCCAATGACATTTTGAGATTTCATCAAATTGATTATAATAATGATTAGTGTTGGGTCCCCTTTGTCATCCTACGATCCCTTATTTATTTCTTAATTGAGGCATAATCTTATATAAAAGGATATAAAAATAAAGTTACACCCTAGATCTTAATAAATTATGAATATTAGAAAATGATTATAATTTGTAGTGAATTGATAGAATTGAATACTCATGGTGAATTATAAATTAGAAATAAGTTCATATGCAATCTCCTATTCTTTTCTATAATTAGTTGAGTTTTAGTGAATAGCTAAGTTGATTGACCAGGGTAACTTTGCTCAGTTAGTCTTGAGGCTTAGCTAGGTCAGTAGCCAAACACTTGGATGAGTTGGGGCCTTCAAATTTCTTGGATGACCAAAATTTCTTCAAGTATTCTNCAGCAGGAACCAAAGTATTGTTGTACCGGTAAGGCCCCTTGCCATTCATCAGAACACCATCCGGAACTCCGATAGCTTTCCCCTGATCCAGCTCCTTCCTCAAATCCTACACAACACAGTTGTCAACCTCATTAATCCGCAAAAAATAGCAGTCATTTATCATTCTGCCATTAGCACTCACCGTGTGGTTCATATTAAACCAGTCTCCAATAAAAAGAGTGATATCTCCATGCGGCGTATCAAATGGCACAGAAATGATTGCCCTATTATTAATAGTAAACTCTCCAAATCCTCCAGCAGCACGCTGGAGGCCGATCGAAGGGAAATAGAAGAAGCTCCCGATCTGATCCTTAACCTGGAACTGATAAGTCCAGTTCCATCCCACAGGGATCGGACAGTTCGTTCCCAGAACTCCATCCTGCCAGCTGTTCTTCCTCTGCTGC
>JXCR01144715.1:92924-121018 GCA_002079205.1 Phalaenopsis hybrid cultivar | reverse complement strand
CAATAAATTTAAATAGGATATGTTGAGGGGAAGATTTTCAATTGTTTAATGAAAGGATGTACTTTAAATCTTGTTATGCCCCTTTTTGTGATTTTCTTTATATTAGTCTATTTTAGATCTTTATTCACTAATAGACTCTATCACAAAGAAATAGAACAAGAGAATGAATGAACCAAACTGGGCAAATATTAAAAAATATTAAAAGGGTGAATGCAAAGACGTCTCGTGAAACAATCATCAAAACATAAATCGAAGAAGAAAGTTCTGAAGCAAGTCATACGAAAATGAAACTGAAAAAATATATGTGGCGTGAAAGAACTTAGGATAGCCAAGGGTGGTGTAAGTCTGTCAGGGTGATGTAGTGTGTCATCCAAATGAATTATGATCNATATATATATATATATTTATATCAACTTAATACAATAAATTTAAATAGGATATGTTGAGGGGAAGATTTTCAATTGTTTAATGAAAGGATGTACTTTAAATCTTGTTATGCCCCTTTTTGTGATTTTCTTTATATTAGTCTATTTTAGATCTTTATTCACTAATAGACTCTATCACAAAGAAATAGAACAAGAGAATGAATGAACCAAACTGGGCAAATATTAAAAAATATAAAAAGGGTGAATGCAAAGACGTCTCGTGAAACAGTCATCAAAACATAAATCGGAGAAGAAAGTTCTGAGGCAAGTCATACAAAACTGAAACTGAAAAAATATACGTGACGTGAAAGAGCTTAGGATAGCCAAGGGTGGTGTAAGTCCGTCAGGGTGATGTAGTGTGTCATCCAAATCAATTATGATCTCATATGGGTGTATGTTCACTTACTAGAGCTCAAGCAAGAGCTTGATAAAGTACCCAATCGAGGTCCCATTTAAGGCCTATCACAAGAACCTAATCAAGAAGAAATATTTGAGTTTATATTTTATTATTTAAATTTCAATTTTAGTTTCTACAGAGTTTGAATTTTTAAATTTGGAGACTTGTATGAGCTTGTCATCTACACACACACACACACACACACACACACACACACACACACACACACACACACACACACATATATATATAACCAAAAGACACGTAGGCAATATTATTAAAAAAGTAAATCATGCACAAATAAATGAAGAAATCCATTATACCAATGGATCCTCCATCCAGTATACAACGCACATGAGAGCCTCCAAAAAGTAGTTACATGTATACCGTAAAACTCGGACAACACCAACAAAACGTTGCTTAGTTACCTAGAAGACAAAATACTGAGTCGCGGAATACCATGAACGATAACTGCAAGGGAACAAACAAAATGTCGAGTGGTTGAATAACACCAAGGGAACGCAGAATGCAAACCAAGATAACACCAGCAACACGGAAAGCCAACATTGGGCGAGAATAACACCACAAAACTCGGGAAAACAACCATTAATAACACCCGAACTGCAGAGTTACAAAGTGTGTGATACCACCATGAATAACACCAGAGTACAACCCACGATAACACCTGTAACAACACCTCTAGAGAGCGAAGGAAAACCCGTCAATAACACCAGCAAATGCGGATGTACAATACACGGGATACCACCATGAATAACACCACCGTAAAACCAACGATAACACCCGCTGTGGAAGGTCGAANACATGAATCAATAAGATGTCATGTGTGAGATATATTTATTATATGATATATATATATATATATATATATATATTTATTTATTTATTTATATCAACTTAATTCAATAAATTTAAATATGATATGTCGAGGAAGAAGATTTTCAATTGTTTAATAAAAGGATGTACTTTAAATCTTGTTATGTCCCTTTCTGTGATTTTCTTGATATTTGTCTATTTTAGATCTTTCTTCGCTAATAGACTCTATCACAAAGAAATAGAACAAGAGAATGATGAACTAAGCTGGGCAAATATTATAAAATATAAAAAGGGTGAATACAAAGACGTCTCGTAAAACAGTCATCAAAACATAAATCGGAGAAGAAAGTTCTGAAGCAAATCATACCAAACTGAAACTGAAAAAATATACGTGTCGTGAAAGAACTTATGATAGCCAAGGGTGGTGTAAGTCCCTCAGAGTGATGTAGTGTGTCATCCAAAAGAATTGTAATCTCATATGGGTGTAAGTTCGTCAAGGTGATGTACTATATCACTCTGATGTTGTACCTCATCTGAATGAACCCAAAAGTTCACTTACTAGAGCTCAAGCAAGAGCTTGATAAAGTACCCAATCGAGATCCCATTTAAGGCCTATCACAAGAACCTAATCAAGATGAAATATTTGAATTTATATTTTATTATTTAAATTTCAATTTTAGTTTCTACAAAGTTTGAATTTTTAAATTTAGAGACTTGTATTACCTTGTCACACACACACACACACACACACATATATATAACCAAAAGGCCCGTAGGTAATATTATTAAAAAAAAGTAAATCGTGTACAAATAAATGGAGAAATCCATTATTCCAATGGATCCTCCATCCAGTATAGAACGCACACGAGAGCCTCCAAAAAGTAGTTACATGTATACCCAAAAACTCAGATAACACCAAAAAATGCTGCTTAATTACACCAGTAGACAAAATGCTGAGGAGTCTCGAAATACCATGAACGATAGCAACAAGGGAACAAACAAAATGTCGAGGAGCGGTGGAATAACACCAAGGAAACGTGGAATGTAAACCAAGAAAACACCAACAACATGGAAAGCCAACATTGGGCGAGAATAACACCACAAAACTCTGGAAAACACTTATCAATAACACCATGAACTACGGAGTTACAAAGTGTGTGATACCACCATGAATAACACCAAAATACAACCCACGAATAACACTTCCAGAGCATGAAGGAACACCCGTCAATAGCACCAACAAATGCGGAGGTACAATGCACGAGATACCACAATGAATAACACCACGGTACAACCAGCGATAACACCCGTTGTCGAAGGTCGAGAATAACACCAGATAATGTGGGAAAACAACCTGTGATAATACCATTAATAACACCTCTCGAGCGCAGAGAGGGAACCTTCAATAACACCATCAAATCGCGGGAAGACCTCAATAGACAGTAAGCCAAGAAAAACGCAACTAAGGCGTCGGTTGCAAACTTCAATATCACCATCCAACCAGAGGCAAAGAGGTTCATCCTCCAACTCAGCGACAACTGACATTAGGTAAGCTCATAGAATCCCTATGTATCAAAACTTTAAGCTTATTACAAGGAACCAACTTGCAAATAACTAACTCTGAATGAGTAGCACCCTTAGCCAACCACTGGCAGGTTTATAGCTTTCCTAAGAGTGTGAATTCAAATACTATAAGTATAAAAAAGATGCATATATCTTTGGGCGCCACCATACCAGTACCAGTGCACCAGATCTCATCAGAACTCCGCAGTTAAGCATGCTTGGGCGAGTGTAGTACTAGGATGGGTGACCTCCTGGGAAGTCCTCGTGTTGCACCCCTCCATTTTGCAACATTTCAATTTTTTTTTATTCCGCCCGCTCCGCCTTGCAGAAGTTGACAGAGCAAGGATTTTACTAATCCAGATGGTGAGGGACCATGGAGTTTTTGTCTTCTTGTGGAGAATTTGAATCAGTTGGAGAGAGTCCAATTCCATAGGTATGTATTTTAGTTGTTGCAGAACAACAAGTTTCAGTCCCCAAAAGGCAGCAACAGTTTCTGCCTCAAGGGCATTTTCAGTGTGGATAGGAGCTTTGAAAAACCTTAAGCAGAATCCCCTATGATCCCTACATAATCCACCAATGTCAGCAATTGAATCGGTGAAACTACCATCAGTGTTAACTTTGATCCAGGGTGTTTTAGGCTACCTCTAGATTATCAACTGGGCAGCTATATGTTTCTAGGCTTGCTTGTGTGTGTTGGGAGAGAAGAATATTTGGATCTTATGGCGATAACCAATGCAGTTATTGCTGATAATTTGTGTTGAGGGTGATTTGTTCTCATGTATGTTGTTATTCATAGTCATCCAAATGAACCAAGAAATGATGAGAAGAATGTAGTGGTCTGGTTGAGACATCCACTCCTGCCAACATTCATGAATAGTAGACCAGTTGGAAAGTTTGGCCTCAGCCTCAATAAATTTTGTAACTTTTCTCCAAACCACTTTGGCAATGGTACAAAGAATGAAAATGTGATCAATAGACTCTTCCTCCTTTTGGCATAGGGGAAACCTGGATGGCCCTCTAATACTCTTTAGTTTTAGAACGTCAGCAATGGGCAGAAATGTTATAAACATTTTACAACAGAAAAGGGNGATATCTTTTTTATATATTTCCATTTCCATAAATTAGTTTGAATAGTTTTTCTTTTAATTTAATTTTTACTGGTTGACCATCCATAAGGAAACTCATCTCCAAGATGTATTTGATATGCCAAAAAGTGAAAAGAAACATAAATTTGATTTTAGTTGCTTGGACACAACATTTTTATCTGTCGATCAGTTGGAAAAAGCAGAACCGTTACCCATACGTAAGGGTATACCAACAGTTAGGGAGGGCAATCCCTGGGTTGACTATCTATAAAGATAAAGAACACCATCATTTGGAACCACCAAACCAAGTCTAAAGATATCACCAAAATGCCTAAAAGGGTTGCAACTTATATGGAAGGGTGTAAGCTCACAAATGTTTCTTTGTTCCTTCATCTTCTTACTCCTCTAAACTCCACTTTTTTTTTTCTATTCCTTGCTTCTTTTTCTAAATTTTTCCAATCAACTCTTGTATTTTAACTTGCATTATAGTTATTTGAATAATTATTAGAGCTTCGATTTCTTCAGTGGATTCAACCACCTGCCTTTGAACTTATTTGAATTGTAATGAATATTGCAATAATATATAGAGTACTATTATTCAATAATTAAATATTTCATGATTTTTATTGTGATAGTATATTGTACTGAAGTGTTTATTTATTTATTTTTTTGCATTAGCTAATTACCTGTGAAAGAAAATGTTAGAAATTAGTAGGCATCATTTTTTTTTGCCTTAGTTCATGTTTTTAGTTGCCTAAGTAATAGAAATGATCAATATAATTTATTTATAATAGGATTTTTCCCATCATATTCATTGAAGAAAAGATTGACCAATTGTCCTTTGAAATTTTCTTTTGGCTTGGCCACTGAAAAAGCGCTAGTAAATAGAGTGGCTTTACTTCCATTGTGATATTGAGTTTCCAATGACATTTTGAGATTTCTTTAAATTGATTATAATAATGATTAGTGATCTTTCCCCTTTGCTCTTCCTATGATTCTTTATTTATGTCTTAATGGAGGCATAATCCTATATAGAAGGCTATAAAAATAAAGTTACACCATATATCATAATAAATTATGAATATTAGAAAATGATTATAATTTGTAGTGAATTGATAGAATTGAATACTCATGGTGAATTATAAATTAGAAATAAGTTCATATGCAATCTTCTATTCATTTCTAAAATTAGTTGAGTTTTAGTGAATAGCTAAGTTGATTGATTAGGGTGAATTTGCCCAGTTAGCCTCGAGGCTTACCTAGGCCAGTAACCAAACACTTGGACGAGGTGGGGGCCTTCAAATTTCTTGGATGACCAAAATATCTTCAAGTATTCCTCATCTCTTTGCTTTGGGCTAATGCCTTATAGTTTAGCATGCCCTAGCGACCCTTGTAGCAAGATCTGCCTTAATAGATTGAAGAATCCAAAATCTAATCCATATAATTTGACAAGATTAACTGAAGATTTTGCTCTACAAAATTATATAAAAGAGAANCCTTAATAGATTGAAGAATCCAAAATCTAATCCATATAATTTGACAAGATTAACTGAAGATTTTGCTCTACATAAGTATATAAAAGAGAAAAAAAAAACATATGAAAATTAATTGAGAAAAAATACATAAGAATGCACTTACTTTAGAGAACCGATTTAATACAACATAAAATAAAAATCTAATTACAAGAGCTAAGCTAATGAAGGGTCGCACACATATTCAAAACTAGTATAAAAATTAAGATTATTGGAATTGGTATGATTTTTCTTCATAAATGTGATTGAAAGTTGATTCCATCTCCCATATCTTGATGGACTTTACTCTTACAGAGGCTCTGGTGGCATTATTAAACAAAAATACTCTAGCTGAGTGAAATGACTTTGTTGGGTAGACACGAGAAGTAATTGCTGACCTTCCTCCCTGTGCAAAGCTCTCTACTATTGAATGATCAACCTGGTTCAAATCATCCAAGTAACAATAAAAGAAACATTAGGGTAATGAAATGCATCTACAAATGCATATTTTTATTATTGGTGGTGTTTTGCTGGTAAACATTGAAGCATCAAGAACAAATAATAGTCCAACAAGATTGCAATCACGTGTAGAATAAAATTATCTCATTAAGATCATTAAAAATCGGGCAATCTTTTCATTGCATATAGAACCACCCATTTTGGTCCATTTTGCAAATTGTCACTCAATCATCAAAATTCATGTTAAAATCCCAACCCATATTTCTCTTTTTTATAAAATTCTAATTAGTTTGATAATAACACGTGTAAATATATCAATTTGATGGTTTAAACACTAGAGCAAAGATGTTACTAAAGCTAAGCTTGACTATGTTATTGGTTTACAATATAAATATGGCCCATTATATTTTAATTAATATTGCCTAATCTCATGATTTGGCCTACAGAATCATGACCAATTTCTGATTATCTAACTTCTTAAATTTCTATTTTTTCTGATCAATTTATAATCGGCCAAACCAAAAAAAGAGAAAAGAAAAGAAAACTGACCAGGATCCTCACAGTCAGCCTCTCGCCGTGGAGAACTGATACTGTAGAGCCCACCACTCTCTTTACAAGATCACTCGCGCGTGATGACCTGCACATTAATTAGACAATAAAACTTTGATTAATTTAAGATTCACCCTGCTCACCAAACTTGAAAATTTCTAAAAGAAAAAAATAGTAATCATTCCAAAAAGCTATTTTAATATAGATAATATAGAAAGATATTTCAATCAACATTTCTCTTGGGAGTTATTTGGTTGTCGGTTTTAATTAGAATTTATACAGGATATATTCTAATTAGTTTTGAGAAGATAAATTCTATTAAATTTGTCAATTAGTTTTGAGAATTTAAACCCTTCAAATTTTCATAAATTCATATTTATGGAATTTACTAAGTCCAATTTAAACTAAATTCTACTTGCAACCAAACAGCGTTTAGGTACTGTCTTGCAAAAGATATATTTAAATTTATTAAAATTTAGTAAATCCCTTAAATTTGAATTTTTTTTAATTAGTGAATTTATTAAATCTAGTAAAATCTCAATAATTTTTTAAATCCGAGATTTACTGCTAAATTTCGGTGAAATTCAGAAATTCCACAATTTTTAGTGTTGAAAATGATAGTTTGACAAAATTTGTGCCTAAATCCATTGCCTCCAAATAGAGCTGCGTTCGGATTCCAATAGTTGTTGTGTTATAGGAATATTCGGGTGTGTTATAAGAATATTTCATCAGCGTTATTTGTAAAAAATGAAGTGTTATTCGAGTATTATGTAATATTATTTGATAACTTTATATGGTTATTGGAGTATTTCCCGCGTTACTTGATTTGAGGCTGTGTTATTCAGCATATTTCCCGTGTTATTTCATTTTCCACTATGTTATTGGAATAACACAGCCTGAAATAAAGTAACATGGGGAATGTTCCAATAGCACTTCATTTTCCACAAATAACATTGATGGAATATTTCTATAACACATCTGGATATTCCTATAACACAATAACTATTGCAATCCGTAGCTATAAGGTTTTAATTTTCAAAAAAGTTTGATTAAATTTATGTTTCTCCAAAAAGAAAAACGCTGAATTAACTTGCCGGGTCTCGTCTTGACAAAAATGTGTGTTGCGATCAGCACCATCGACAGACGCTGCAAGAAAAAAATACGTAGCAGTTTGCTCGCCCACATCTTTATCTGCGAGCACGAGCAAGCCAAACGNAATTAATAGAGAAAAAATGCATAAGAATGCAATTACTTTAGAGAACCGATTTAATACAACATAAAATAAAAAAATCTAACTACAAGACCTAAGCTAATGAAGGGTCGCGCACATATTCAAAACCAGTATACAAATTAAGATTATTGGAATTGGTATGATTTTTCTTCATAAATGTGATTGAAAGTTGATTTCATCTCCCAAATCTTGATGGACTTTACTCTTACAGAGGCTCTGGTGGCATTATTAAACAAAAATACTCTAGCTGAGTGAAATGACTTTGTTGGGTAGACACGAGAAGTAATTGCTGACCTTCCTCCCTGTGCAAAGCTCTCCACTATTGAGTGATCAACCTGGTTCAAATCATCCAAGTAAAAATAAAAGGCACATTAGCGTAATGAAATGCATCTACACATGCATTTTTTTTATTGGGTGGTGTTCTTCTGGTAATAATTGAAGCATCAAGAACAAATAACAGACAACAAACTTCAATAATCATAACCTTTACAAAATTAATCTCTAGTCCAACAAGATTTCAATCACATGTAGCATAAAATTATCTCATTAAGACCATTAAAAATCAGACAATTTTTTCATTGCATACAGACAAGCCAAACCCTGTTATTTACTAATCAACCATCTTCTTCGGTCCATTTTTCAAATTGTCACTCATATATCAAAATTCAATTCAAAACCCCAACCCATATCTTTCATTTTTATCAAAGTCCAATTACTTTGATAATGACACACGTAAATATATTGATTCGACAGCTTAAAAAAAAATCACATGCGTCAAGTTTCAGGCGATTGGTATGTAATTATCTTTACTTATTATGTGTATTACTCTATTTTAGTGCCACGCGATAAATTTTTTTATAGTGATGCCCAAATCACCTTTTGAACATTCGGGCAAAGATCTTACTAATGCCAAGCTTGACTAAGTTATTGGGTTACAATATAAATATGGCCCCCATTATCTTTTAATTAATATTGCCTAATCTCATGATTTGGCCTACAGAATCCAGACCAATTTCTGATTATCTAACTCCTTAAATTTCTATTTTTTTATGATTAATTTATAATCGGCCAAACAAAAAAAAGAGAAAAGAAAAGAAAACCGACCAGGATCCTCACAGTCAGCCTCTCGCCCTCGAGAACTGGTACTGTAGAGCCCACCACCCTCTTTACAAGATCACTCGCGCGTGATGACCTGCACATTAATTAGACGATAAAATTTTGATTAATTTAAGATACACCCTGCTTACCAAACTTGCAAATTTCTAAAAGAAAAAAATGGTAATCATTCCAAACAGCTATTTTAATATAGATAATATAGAAAGATATTTCAATCCACATTTCTCTTAGGAGCTGTTTGGTTGTCAGTTTTAAGTAGAATTTATACTGGATATATTCTAAAGCCCGGGAGAAGATGAATTCTATTCAATTTGTCAATTAGTTTTGAGAATTTAACCCCTTCAAATTTTCATAAATCCAGATTTATGGAATTTATTAAGTCCTATTTAAACTAAATTCTACTTGCAACCAAGCAGTGTTTGGGTACTGTCTTGCAAAAGATATATTTTAATTTATTAAAATTTAGTAAATCCCTTAAATTTGAATTTTTTTAATTAGTGAATTTATTAAATCTAGTAAAATCCCAATAGCTCTTTAAATCTGAGATTTACTGCCAAATTTCGGTGAAATTCAGAAATTTTACAATTTTTAGTGTTGAAAATGATAGTTTGACAAAATTTGTGCCTAAATCCATTGCCTCCGAATAGAGCTGCGTTCGGATTTCAATAGTCGTTGTGTTATATGAATATCTGGGTGTGTTATAGGAATATTTCATCATCGTTATTTGTAAAAAATGAAGTGTTATTCGAGTATTTTGTAGGGTTATTCGATAACTTCGTGGTGTTATTGAAGTATTTCCCGCGTTACTTGATTTGAGGCTATGTTATTCAGCGTATTCCCCGTGTTATTTCATTTTTCACTGTGTTATTGGAATAACACAGTGTCAAATAAAGTAACCTGGGAGAATATTCCAATAATATTTTATTTTCTTCAAATAACATTGATGAAATATTTCTATAACACAACAACTATTGCAATCTGTAGTTATAAGGTTTTAATTTTCAAAAAAGTTTGATTAAATTTATGTTTCTCCAAAAAGAAAAACGCTGAATTAACTTGCCGGGTCTCGTCCTGACAAAAATGTGTGTTGCGATCAGCACCATCGGCAGACGCTGCAAGATAAAAATATGTAGCAGTTTGCTCGCCCACATCTTTATCTGCGAGCACGAGCAAGCCAAATGGCCCGAGAAGACCTCGACCGGCCGCGCCATCGCTGGTGCTACAGTTATAGCCAACGTCAGCCTCCACGGCCGTCATCTCCGCCATCTTCTGCACCTCGAATTCCGCCTCGATGTCGATTTGGGCGGCCTTCGCCGGCACATTGAGCGGCACGACGGAGCCTGGCAGAACGTCAATGGCAGGCAATTCGAAGCTTCGGGTGCGGAGAATGTTCACCTCCTCCACTGGCCAAAAGAGGAGATTGCTTCTCGTCTTCGAATCGAACAGTATCGTTCGTGGGATGCTCTGCAGCCAAATAATTAAATCATTTATGCATTTGTCTATTTCATCAAGTGATTAAGAAATGCAAAAGCTAATTTCTTAGATTTCTTGTATGAATATGATATTTATCCTTAAAGGGACCAAAAAAAAAACTATAAAAGAAAAAAAATTACCATAATAGAAGCCCAGCCTTTGGAGAGATCAGCCTGTTCGCTGTCGGTCTCACCAACCCAACCCCATAAGACTCGCCTTTTCTTNGAACAGTATCGTTCGGGGGATGCTCTGCAACCAAATAATTAAATCATTTATGCATTTGTCTATTTGATCAAGTGATTACCAAATGCAAAAGCTAATTTTTTAGATTTCTTGTAAGAGTATGATATTTATCATTAAAGGGACAAGAAAAAAAATTACCATAATAGAAGCCCAGCCTTTGGAGAGATCAGCCTGTTCGCTATCGGTCTCGCCAACCCAACCCCATAAGACTCGCCTTTTCTTATGTGGATCATAGAATGTCTTGGCCGCATAGAACTTGCCCCAATCATATCTAAGTCCAGNCCCAGCCTTTGGAGAGATCAGCCTGTTCGCTATCGGTCTCGCCAACCCAACCCCATAAGACTCGCCTTTTCTCATGTGGATCATAGAATGTCTTGGCTGCATAGAACTTGCCCCAATCATATCTAAGTCCAACACCAACATCCTTCTCTGCATCATCAACCACCCACTTGTTCCCTTCCGCATCATACGTCCCAATAGCATAATAATCATGACGATCATCATCTACACTAACTTTCAGAACATGTTTGATTCCCTCACCAGCCTTCTCAGAAGTGTCAAGCCCAGCTTGTCCATCGACACTAACCGGGAAGAAATCAATACACTCCCACATGCCGGTCCCCTCCACTGCATGAAGAACACCAGGAAGAATGCGGTAAGAAACGAAGTCTGTCGTGGCGTAGACGTATGCTACGCCAGCATGACGGCTGCGAGAGTCATCCTTGGAGCCGATGGCGAGGAGGAAGGTGGATGAGTCGGAGGGGTCGGCCCATGCGGTTGATGGGTCGCGGAAGTCGTGCGGTAGGATGGAGGGAGGAGGAAGAAGGACGGGGTTGGCTTCGTGCTTGTGCCAGTGAATGAGGAGGGGATCGGAAGGGTTGGTTGGGAGGGCAAGGCATTGTACTTGAGTGGTGGAGTTGGTGGAGCCGGTGTAGAGCATGATGAGGTTGCCGTCGGGGAGGACGGTGGCGGAGCCAGTCCAGACACCGTTGGTGTCGTACCAGTGGTCGGCGACTATGGCGACGGGGAGGTGGAGCCAATTGAGGAGGTCGCGGGAAGCGGCANGTCGGGGAGGACGGTGGCGGAGCCAGTCCAGACACCGTTGGTGTCGTACCAGTGGTCGGCGACTATGGCGACAGGGAGGTGGAGCCAGTTGAGGAGGTCGCGGGAAGCGGCGTGGCCCCAAGTAATGTTACCCCAGACTGCACCGCCGCTGTTATATTGGTAGAAGAGATGATACCATCCTTTGTAGAACACTGGCCCTGAAGTAATTCAGACTTCGTTCAGTTGATTCATATATATATACACATATACAAAGATAAATGAAACTGAGACCAAAAATAATATCCAAGCTACAAAATCTATGAACTTTAATGCATGGCATCCTAAAATGCTAACCAAACCTAAACGTACCTAACATGCTTTCAAGTACAGATAAAATTATGATGATGCGTGTTAGAAAATTTACGACGGTTGAATAATAAATTGTTTTCTTAGTATTGTATGAGAGTTTAACACTCATTTGGGTAAAACAAAATAATTGATAATGACAAGAAGTTTTTATGTAACCGTAAAGGAAAAAATTATCTGGTTTGGCTCAGATGTAAAAATTCACTATAGTTTGATGATTACAGAGACCCCTTGTCCCGCAGACGGGAAAAAGTTACATGGTTTTCCAAGTTACAATGTCGACTAGTAGCTTCTGGTTGGGAGGTGGTCAACGGGTGAGTGATTTTTGATCGACTGTAGTTAGAAATGAACCATAGTTGGTGGCGGTGGACGGCAGTTGGTGTTGTCAATGACGATCGGCAGTGGTCGACGTTGATCAGCTGCGGTTGGTGGGGATCGACGGCGGCGATCGATAGCAGACGGTGGCGATCAACGGTGACAGGAGTGGTGTTGGGCTTCAGTTTCTTCTCAAAATTTTGAGTTCTCTCTCAAGCCTCCAGCCCCTTCTCATGAGAGAGTTGGGGCTTCATTTATAGTGCTCTGGATGCAATGAATGCAAAAATATGAACTACATTGATAGGACGGCCTTGACGACTTCCTTTGATGACACGGTGTTTGATGAACATTTGAGTGCCTGAACGATGTCAGAAATTAGCAATCTTGGGCTCTTTTCATGTCGAGAAGCTTAATTCAATTCTAGGCTTACTAAACTCACATTCAATTAACCTTCTAAATATGTCCGAAAAATTTTCAAGAGGGGTTTAATGACTTGATCTGAGCTTGATTCGACTCGGATTAGACATATTTGGTACATTGGATTCTTCTTATCGAGTCGGTCAGTTTAACTGTAAGTTTTCTAAAATTGGAGTTCTGTATGAGTTTTCTCAAGGTTTGATTTTTTTTTGCTCAAAAAGTCACCTCTAGATCTGTGTCATGTCTTGAGATTCATTTCAGATCATAGAGATTTGTTTTAGATGTAACAAGTATAATCTAAAGTGTTTAAGATCGCCTAAAATTTAGTTTCCAATGAAAAAATTGTGCCAATATTAGTCATTGATTGATCTATAAAACCGCGTTTGATACCCTATTGTTTATAGAATTTAATTATGAATTTAACTTAAATTCACTCAAACATTAAACAAATTTAAAACGAGCATTTCTTAAATCTAAATTTTGTCAATTTGGGGTTTCTCGAGTTTCATCACTTTTGAGGCATAATTTTAAATTTCATAAATTCGATTGCGAGCCAAATTTGTTTGCCTTTGCCTCACCATCGCTTTTTGTCACCCACTAGATTTGATAAATCTAGGGTTGTTGAGCGAGAGCTTAAGCTTGGCTCGTGTTCGGTTCGTTCAAAATAGCTCGTGTTCTAAATCAGCTCGTGAACAGTGTGTTCGTGTTCGAATCGATTTAAATAATTGTGTTCTTGTTCGGGTCGTGTTCGGCTCAAAATTGGCTCGTTAAACTTAAATTGAGAATAATAGATGTAAAGTGTGTGATTCGAACCTAGATCAAATATATACAAAAGAAGACACTAACCACATTGTCACATGACGTGTTATGATTTAAACTTGGACATAAATATATATAATATATTATTATATAAACAATATACGTAATATATTGCTATATAAAAAGTTATATAATTTTTTTTTATTTCGAGCTAAAACGAGCCGAACACGAGCGAACAAAGAGCTGTTCGTGTTCAGCTCGTTTATAATTCGAGCTTTAAAAATTTGTTCGTGTTCGGCTCGTATACTTAATGATCGAGCCGAACACGAACTACTTAACGAGCCGAACACGAGTTGTACGAAAACAAGAAGCTTTTTTTGACAGCCCTAAATAAATCCTATTCAATTTAAACCTACGGTGGGCAGCCAAACACCACCTAAAGGTGGGCTGGTACCGGACAAAAGAGGCCAAATCAGCCTGCTTGCCTCACTTCTATTAGAATATAAATGGAATCGCGATGCAAACGCAAATTAAAATTAAACTATACAATCAATATTACGTATTAACACGAATTTGATGAGCGAAACTTCATAATAATTTAAAAAAAAAAAAAACCATGTTATTTGGGAATTTAGAACCTAGCATACTGTCACGGACAAATAGTCCTGCGTCTGTTATGTGCAAAGCCGAAAAACAATATTTAAGTCCTAAGCTGCTCATCTCTCTTTAGTGTTTTTTTGGGAGGTGACAAGTGGTATCAGAGCAAATTACTGTCTGCCAGGTGTGTGAACTCTTCATGGTCCAGTGGGACCCTTGGTGGAGCCGATCCGTGATGAGGGCGTCACGTGATTGGGTGAAGGAGAATGTCACTGACAAATAGTGCCACATTAGCTAGGTGTAGAACCGAAAAATAATATTTAAGTCCTGAGCTGTCTGTCTCTCTTAAGGGTTCTTTTGAGAGGTGACAATACGCTTTCAATAATTCAGGAATTAGACAGGAAATAAATCCTAAGTGTTCCCAATAGTACAAGCGGCATTGAAGAGCCATACGCTTCAATTTTCCTTTTTTGAAGTAGGCATAAAATGTCATGCGATCCCATGAATTGTGGAAATGACAGATAGGGCCTGAGTTGTTTAGTGTCGCCGTTCACAGAACTATGACGTAAATTAGTTTTATTTGCCAAACTCACCGAGTTTTGATCTATTACAACTCACATAATTACCTGACAATTCACAGAGGCTACCATCTTATTGAATTATTGTACTTCATCTATGAAACTGGTTAATAAAAAATAAAACGAGGTTTCATTATAAGAAGCAAATATTGCATGCGGAGTCCGACACACTCCGCATGTGTCCCGCATGTGTCGATCGGAGTCTGTATTTGCGGTATTGTGGTTGTATTTTGATGAATAACACTATCATACCACTATGATATCATCAAATCCGCACGTTTCTGCAACTATTGCATTCGCACATAAAATACTTTCATGTACAAGGATTCATACAAACCAATAATTTTCATCACGTCTATTATAATTAAATTTAAATAATGATAATCTAAATTTCTCCCTTTACTCTCTATGTGGCACATATGAGATCTACCATAATATTTCTCGAGAAAAATTAGGTCAGGACTCCGGATCATTCGAAGTCCAATAAGGAGGCGTCACGTGTAAAGCGAACTCATCATAATACACTGTGATTGGTCCGCTTATACATGTCGCTCCCCAATAAGACTCCGTTTGTATCCAGAGTCCTGATCTAATATTTTCTTATATTTCTCAGGTCTAAACGAAAAAAAGAATGGAGAATGGCCCACTCTAAACTTAACAATATGATTACCTTTCTAAATAAATGCAAATTTGGCAGACTTGATTGAATCGGCACATGCTGCGGAGTAATAATTTATGCAACTTTTTTGTGATTAGGCATTAAACTATAATGAATTATTTCATTGGCTTAGTCTTACCGTTCGGATCTGCGGACAAGAGAGCCAAGCCACGACAAATCCACCACCAACGAGAGCATCACCACCCCCAAACAACAAAATAGTTCAAATAAACCCAACATCAGTCTGCATACGAAAAATCAAAAACTAGAAAGAGGAAAACGCCTGCAGTCAGAGTCACAACAAATATGATTCTTCATTCAGTATCAAATTCAAACAAAAAGCAGCTCATATTTCAATTGTAGGTATAAAGTTATCATTTTGAAATGATTTTTGTGTATGTTTTATGATCAAAATGAGCTCCGATTCAATTCATGATTTTAAATTTCTATGAAATAGAAATATGAGGTGCGCTGCAATGAATAATTATAGAATACGAGGTTTATACTAACCGTTCATCCAGTTCCTGAGAGGCTGGAAATGGAAACCCGTCCGTTGCCATTGAAGCATGTCATTGGTCCAGGGGTAACTGGTGCGATCACCGGTGAGAAGGCCGGCGCCGACGCCGACGCCGACGCCGACGCCGGAGCTCTTCTCAGAGACACCGAGGAGAAGCCCACGGGAGACCGGATCAAACGGGGTCTCGTGGGGCGCGAGCGTCTCACCGTCCAGCTCCGGCGACATTGGCAATTGGTGGTTTCCGGGAGAGTGATCGTCNCCCAGACTGCACCGCCGCTGTTATATTGGTAGAAGAGATGATACCATCCTTTGTAGAACACTGGCCCTGAAGCAATTCAGACTTCGTTCAGTTGATTCATATATATATATATACAAAAATAAATGAAACTGAGACCAAAAATAATATCCAAGCTACAAAATCAATGAACTTTAATGCATGACATCCTAAAATGCTAACCAAGCCTAAACGTACCTAACATGCTTTCAAATACAGATAAAATTATGATGATGCGTGTTAGGAAATTTACGACGGTTCAATAATGAATTATTTTCTTAGTATTGTACGAGAATTCAACACTCACTCGAGTAAAACAAAACAAACAATAACCGGTGGCGATCTACGGTGACAGGAGTGGTGTTGAACTTCAGCTTTTTCTCAAAACTTTGAGTTTTCTCTCAAGCCTCCAACCCCTTCTCATGAGAGGGTTGGAGCTCCATTTGTAGTGCTCTGGATGCAATGAATGCAAAATATGAACTACCTTGATCGGACGGCCCAGAGAGTTTCCTTTGATCACACTGTGTTTGATGAACATTTGAGTGGCTGAACGATGTCAGAAATTAGCAATCTTGGGCTCGTTTCATGTCGAGAAGCTTAATTCAATTCTAGGCTTGCTAGATTCAACATTCATTTAACCTTCTAAATATGTCCGAAAAATTTTCAGGAGCAGTTTAATGACTTGATCTGAGCTTGATTTAACTCGGATTAGACATATTTTGGTAACATTTGATTCTTCTTATCGAGTCGGTCAGTTTAACTATAAGTTTGCTAAAATTGGAGTTCTGGATAAGTTTTTATCGAGGTTTGAATTTATTTTTCTCAAAAAGTCGCCTCTAGATCTATGTCATGCCTTGAGATACATTTGAGATCATGAAGATTTGTTTTAGATGTAACAAATATAATCTAAAGTGTTTAAGATCGCCTAAAATTTAGTTTCCAACGAAAAAATTGTGCCAATATTAGTCATTGATTGATCTATAAAATGGTGTTTGATACCCTATTTTTTATAGAATTTAATTATGAGTTTAACTTAAATTCACTCAAACATTAAACAAATTTAAAACTAGCATTTCTTAAATCTAAATTTTGTCAATTTGGGGTTCTCGAGGCATAATTTTAAATTTCATGAATTCGATTGCGAGCAGAATTTATTTGCCCTCGCCTCACCATCGCTTTCTGTCACCCACTAGATTTGATAAATCTAGGCCTGTAAACGAGCCGAGCTTGAGCGAGCTCAGGCTTGGCTCGTGTTCGGCTTGTTCAAAATAGCTCGTGTTCGAAATCGGCTCGTGAACAGTGTGTTCGTGTTCGGCTCTATTTAAATATTCGTGTTCGTGTTCGGCTCGAAATTGGCTCGTTAAACTTAAATTGAGAATAATAGATGTAAATTGTGGGATTCAAATCTGGATCAAATATATACAAAAGAAGAAACTAACTACATTGTNATTTCTGATTATCTAACTTCTTAAATTTCTATTTTTTCTGATCAATTTATAATCGGCCAAACCAAAAAAAGAAAAAAGAAAAGAAAACTGACCAGGATCCTCACAGTCAGCCTCTCGCCTTGGAGAACTGGTACTGTAGAGCCCACCACTCTCTTTACAAGATCACTCGCGCGTGATGATCTGCACATTAATTAGACAATAAAACTTTGATTAATTTAAGATACACCGTGCTCGCCAAAATTGAAAATTTCTAAAAGGAAAAAATAGTCATCATTCCAAATAGTTATTTTAATATAGATAATATAGAAAGATATTTCAATCAACATTTCTCTTAGGAGTTATTTGGTTGTCAGTTTTAAGTAGAATTTATACAGGATATATTCTAATTAGTTTTGAGAAGATAAATTCTATTAAAATTGTCAATTAGTTTTGAGAATATAACCCCTTCAAATTTTCATAAATCCAGATTTATGGAATTTATTAAGTCCTATTTAAGCTAAATTCTACTTGCAACCAAACATCCTTTAGGTACTGTCTTGCAAAAGATATATTTTAATTTATTAAAATTTACTAAATCCCTTAAATTTGAATTTTTTTTATGTAGTGAATTTATTAAATCTGGTAAAATCCCTATAGCTCTTTAAATCTGAGATTTAAAGCTAAATTTCAGTGAAATTCAAAAATTCCACAATTTTTAGTGTTGAAAATGATAGTTTGACAAAATTTGTGCCTAAATCCATTGCCTCCAAATAGAGCTGTGTTCGGATTCCAATAGTCGTTGTATTATATGAATATTCGAGTGTGTTATAAAAATATTTCATCAGCGTTATTTGTAAAAAAATGAAGTGCTATTCGAGTATTATGTAATTTTATTCGATAACTTTATGGTGTTATTGGATTATTTCCCGCGTTACTTGATTTGGGGTTGTGTTATTCAACATATTCCCCGTGTTATTTCATTTTTCAATATCTTAGTGGAATAACACAGCTTCAAATAAAGTAACACGTGAGAATATCCCAAGAATACTTCATTTTCCACAAATAACCCTGAAGAAATATTTCTATAACACAACTATCGCAATCCGTAACTATAAGGTTATAATTTTCAAAAAAAAGTTTGATTAAATTTATGTTTCTCCAAAAAGAAAAACGCTGAATTAACTTGCCGGGTCTCGTCCTGACAAAAATGTGTGTTGCGATCAGCACCATCGACAGACGCTGCAAGATAAAAATACGTAGCAGTTTGCTCGCCCACATCTTTATCTGCGAGCACGAGCAATCCAAACGGCCCGAGAAGGCCTCGGCCTGCCGCGCCATCGCTGGTGCTACAGTTATAGCCAACGTCAGCCTCCACAGCCGTCGTCTCCGCCATCTTCTCCACCTCGAATTCCGCCTCGATGTCGATTTGGGCGGCCTTCGCCGGCACATTGAGCGGCACGACGGAGCCTGGCAGAACGTCAATGGCAGGGAATTCGAAGCTCCGGGTGCGGAGAATGTTCACCTCCTCCACTGGCCAGAAGAGGAGATTGCTTCTCGTCTTCGAATCGAACAGTATCGTTCGGGGGATGCTCTGCAACCAAATAATTAAATCATTTATGCATTTGTCTATTTGATCAAGCGATTACGAAATGCAAAAGCTAATTTTTTAGATTTCTTGTAAGAGTATGGTATTTATCATTAAAGGGACAAGAAAAAAAATTACCATAATAGAAGCCCAGCCTTTGGAGAGATCAGCCTGTTCGCTATCGGTCTCGCCAACCCAACCCCATAAGACTCGCCTTTTCTCATGTGGATCATAGAATGTCTTGGCTGCATAGAACTTGCCCCAATCATATCTAAGTCCAACACCAACATCCTTCTCTGCATCATCAACCACCCACTTGTTCCCTTCCGCATCATACGTCCCAATAGCATAATAATCATGACGATCATCATCTACACTAACTTTCAGAACATGTTTGATTCCCTCACCAGCCTTCTCAGAAGTGTCAAGCCCAGCTTGTCCATCGACACTAACCGGGAAGAAATCAATACACTCCCACATGCCGGTCCCCTCCACTGCATGAAGAACACCAGGAAGAATGCGGTAGGAAACAAAGTCTGTCGTGGCGTAGACGTATGCTACGCCAGCATGACGGCTGCGAGAGTCATCCTTGGAGCCGATGGCGAGGAGGAAGGTGGATGAGTCGGAGGGGTCGGCCCATGCGGTTGATGGGTCGCGGAAGTCGTGCGGTAGGATGGAGGGAGGAGGAAGAAGGACGGGGTTGGCTTCGTGCTTGTGCCAGTGAATGAGGAGGGGATCGGAAGGATTGGTTGGGAGGGCAAGGCATTGTACTTGAGTGGTGGAGTTGGTGGAGCCGGTGTAGAGCATGATGAGGTTACCGTCGGGGAGGACGGTGGCGGAGCCAGTCCAGACACCGTTGGTGTCGTACCAGTGGTCGGCGACTATGGCGACGGGGAGGTGGAGCCAATTGAGGAGGTCGCGGGAAGCGGCATGGCCCCAAGTAATGTTACCCCAGACTGCACCGCCGCTGTTATATTGGTAGAAGAGATGATACCATCCTTTGTAGAACACTGGCCCTGAAGTAATTCAGACTTCGTTCAGTTGATTCATATATATATATACAAAAATAAATGAAACTAAGACCAAAAATAATATCCAAGCTACAAAATCTATGAACTTTAATGCATGGCATCCTAAAATGCTAACCAAACCTAAACGTACCTAACATGCTTTCAAGTACAGATAAAATTATGATGATGCGTGTTAGAAAATTTACGACGGTTGAATAATAAATTATTTTCTTAGTATTGTATGAGAGTTTAACACTCATTTGAGTAAAACAAAATAATTGATAATGACAAGAAGTTTTTATGTAACCGTAAAGGAAAAAATTATCTGGTTTGGCTCAGATGTAAAAATTCACTATAGTTTGATGATTACAGAGAACCCTTGTCCCGTAGACGGGAAAAAGTTACACGGTTTTCTAAGGTACAATGTCGACTAGTAGCTTCTGGTTGGGAGGTGGTCAACGGGTGAGTGATTGTGATCGCCTGTAGTTAGCAATGAGCCATAGTTGGTGGCAGTGGACGACGGTTGGTGTTGTCAATGACGGTCGGCAGTGATCGACGTCGATCAGCGGCGGTTGGTGGGGATCGACGGTGGCGGTCGATAGTAACCGGTGGCGATCGACGGTGACAAGTGTGGTGTTGGGCTTCAGCTTTTTCTCAAAACTTTGAGTTTTCTCTCAAGCCTCCAGCCCCTTCTCATGAGAGAGTTGGTGCTTCATTTATAGTGCTCTAGATGCAATGAATGCAAAAATATGAACTACATTGATCGGACGGCCTGGACGGCTTCCTTCGATGACACGGTGTTTGATGAACATTTGAGTGTTTGAACAATGTCATAAATTAGCAATCTTGGGTTTGTTTCATGTCCAGAAGCTTAATTCAATTCTAGGCTTGCTAGATTCAACATTCGTTTAACCTTCTAAATATGTCCGAAAAATTTTCAGGAGGGGTTTAATGGCTTGATCTGAGCTTGATTTGACTCGAATTATACATATTTGGTACATTGGATTCTTCTTATCGAGTCGGTCAGTTTAACTGTAAGTTTTCTAAAATTGGAATTCTGTATGAGTTTTTATCAATGTTTGATTTTTTTTGCTCAATAAGTCGCCTCTAGATCTATGTCATGCCTTGAGATTCATTTCAGATCATGGAGATTTGTTTTAGATGTAACAAGTATAATCTAAAGTGTTTAAGATCGCCTAAAATTTAGTTTCCAACGAAAAAATTGTGCCAATATTAGTCATTGATTGATCTATAAAATGGTGTTAGATACTCTATTGTTTATAGAATTTAATTATGAATTTAACTTAAATTCACTCAAACATTAAACGAATTTAAAACTAGCATTTCTTAAATCTAAATTTTGCCAATTTGGGGTTTCTCGAGTTTCATCACTTTTGAGGCATAATTTTAAATTTCATAAATTTGATTGCGATCCGAATTTATTTGCCCTCGCCTCACCATCGCTTTTGGTCACCCACTAGATTTGGTAAATCTAGGGTTGTAAATGAGCCGAGCTTGAGCGAGCTCAGGCTTGGCTCGTGTTCGGCTCGTTCAAAATCGCTCATGTTCGAAATCGGCTCGTAAACAATTTGTCCATGTTCGACTCGATTTAAATATTCGTGTTTGTGTTCGGCTCGTGTTTGGCTCAAAATTGGCTCGTTAAACTTAAATTGAGAATAATAGATGTAAAGTGTGGGATTCGAATTTGGATAAAATATATACAAAAGAAGACACTAATCACATTGCCACATAAGGTGTTATGATTTAAACTTAAACATAAATATATATAATATATTATTATATAAATAATGTATGTAACATATTGCTATATAAAAAGTTATATAATTTTTTTTTTATTTCGAGCTAAAACGAGCCGAACACGAGCGAACAAAGAGCTGTTCGTGTTCAGCTTGTTTATAATTCGAGCTTTAAAAATTTATTCGTGTTCGGCTCGTATACTTAATAATTGAGACGAACACGAGATACTTAAAGAGCCGAACATGAGTTGTTCGCGAACAAGAAGCTTTTTTTGATCGCCCTAGATAAATCCTATTCAATTTAAACCTACGGTGGGCAGCCAAACACCACCTAAAGGTGGGCAGGTACCGGACAAAAGAGGCCAAATCAGCCTGCTTGCCACACTTCTATTAGAATATAAATAGAATCGCGATGCAAACGCAAATTAAAATTAAACTATACAATCAATATTAGGAATTAACACGAATTTGAAGAGCGAAACTTCATAATAATTTTTTTTTAAAAAAAAATCATGTTATTTGGGAATTTAGAACCTAGTATACTGTCACGGACAAATAGTCCTACATCGGTTATGTGCAGAACCGAAAAACAATATTTAAGTCCTAGGCTGCCTATTTCTCTTTAGAGTTTTTTTGGGAGGTGATAAGTGGTATCATGACAGATTACTGTCTGTCAGGTGTGTGAACTCTCCATGGTTAAGTGGGACTCTCAGTGGAGCCGATCCTCAACGAGGGCTTCAAGTGATTGGGTGGAGAAGAATATCACGAATAAATAGTTCCACATCGGCTAGGTGTAGAGCCAAAAATCATTATTTAGTCCTGGGATGTCCGTCTCTCTTAATGGCTCTTTTAGGAGGTGACAACACGCTTTCAATAATTCAAGAATTAGACGGGAAATAAACCCTAGGTGTTCCCCAATAGTACAAGCGGCATTGAAGAGCCTTACGCTTCAATTTTCCTTTTTTGAAGTACGCATAAAATGTCATGTGATCCCATGAATTGTGGAAATGACAGATAGGGCCTGAGTTGTTTAGTGTCGCCGTTCACAGAACAATGACTTAAATTAGTTTTATTTGCCAAACTCACCGAGTTTTGATCTATTACAGCTCACATAATTACCTGACAATTCACGGAGGCTACCATCTTACTGAATTATTGTACTTCATCTATGAAACTGGTTAATAAAAAATAAAACGAGGTTTCATTATAAGAAGCAAATATTGCATGTGGAGTCCGCATGTGTCGATCGGAGTCTGTATTTGCAGTATTGTGGTTGTATTTTGATGAATAACACTATCATACCACTACGATATCATCAAATCCGCACGTTTCTGCAACTATTGCATTCACACATAAAATACTTTCATGTACAAGGATTCATACAAACCAATAATTTTCATCGCGTCTATTATAATTAAATTTAAATAATGATAATCTAAATTTTTCCCTTTACTCCCTATGTGGCACATATGAGATCTATCATAATATTTCTGGAGAAAAATTGTGTCAGGACTCCGGATCATTCGAAGTCCAATAAGGAAGCGTCACGTGTAAAGCGAACTCATCATAATACACTGTGATTGGTCCGCTTATACATGTCGCTCCCCAATAAGACTCCGTTTGTATCCAGAGTCCTGATCTAATATTTTCTTATATTTCTCAGGTCTAAACGAAAAAAAGAATGGAGAATGGCCCACTCTAAACTTAACAATATGATTACCTTTCTAAATAAATGCAAATTTGGCAGACTTGATTGAATCGGCACATGCTGCGGAGTAATAATTTATGCAACTTTTTTGTGATTAGGCATTAAACTATAATGAATTATTTCATTGGCTTAGTCTTACCGTTCNGCCACACTTCTATTAGAATATAAATGGAATCGCGATGCAAACGCAAATTAAAATTAAACTATACAATCAATACTACGAATTAACACGAATTTGAAGAGCGAAACTTCATAATAATTTAAAATTAAGAAAAAAACCATGTTATTTGGGAATTTAGAACCTAGCATACTGTCACGGATACAGTCCCACATCGGTTAGGTGTAGAGCCGAAAATCAGTATTTAAGTCCTGGGCTGCCCATTTCTCTTTAGGGCTCTTTTGGAAGGTGACAAGTGGTATCAGAGCAGATTACTGCCTGTCAAGTGTGTGGACTCTTCTTGGTGAAGTGAGACCCTCGGTGGAGCCGATCCGCGACGAGAGCCTCAAGTGATTGGGTGGAGGAGAATGTCACGAATAAATTGTCCCACATCGGCTAGGTATAAGGACAAAAAACATTATTTAAGTCAAGCCGCATTGAAGAGCCTTGCGCTACAATTTTCCTTTTTTGAAGTAGGCATAAAATGCCATGTGATCCCATGAATTGTGGAAATGACAGATATGGCCTGAGTTGTTTAGTGTCGCCGTTCACAGAACGAAGACGTAAATTAGTTTTATTTGCCAAACTCACCGAGTTTTGATCTATTACAACTCACATAATTACCTGACAATTCACGGAGGCTACCATCTTATTGAATTATTGTACTTCATCTATGAAAATGGTTAATAAAAAATAAAACGAGGTTTCATTATAAGAAGCAAATATTGCATGTGGAGTCTGCATGTGAGTCTGTATTTACCGTATTGTGGTTGTATTATGATGAATAACACTATTAAATCCGCACGTTTCTGCAACTATTGCATTTGCATATAATATATTTTCATGTACAAGGATTCATACAAAGTTTAATATAAAGAAACCAATAATTTTCGTCGACGTCCATTATAATTAAATTTAAATAATGATACTCTAAATTTCTCCCTTTACTCCCTATGTGGCACATATGAGATCTACCATAACATTTTTGGAGAAAAATTATGTCAGGACTCCGGATCATTCCGAGTCCAATAAGAAGGCGTCACGTGTAAAGTGAACTCATCACAATACACTGTGATTGGTCCGTTTTATACGTGTCGCTCCCCAATAAGACTCCGGATGTATCCAGAGTCCTGATATAATATTTTCTTATATTACTAATGGAGAATGGCCCACTCTGAATTTGACAACATGATTACCTTTCTAAATAAATGCAAAATTGGCAGACTTGATTGAATCGGCACATGCTGCGGAGTAATAATTTATGCAACCTTTTTGTGATTAGGCATTAAACTATAATGAATTATTTCATTGGCTTAGTCTTACCGTTTGGATCTGCGGACAAGAGAGCCAAGCCACGACAAATCCACCACCAACGAGAGCATCACCACCCCCAAACAACAAAATAGTTAAGATAAACCCAACATCAGTCTGCATACGAAAAATTAAAAACTAGAAAGAGGAAAACGCCTGCAGTCAGTATCACAACAAATATGATTTTCTTATTCAATATCAAATTTAAGTATAAAGTTGTTATTTTGAAATGATATTTTTGTATGTTTTATGATCAAAATGAGCTCCGATTCAATTCATAAGNGGACAAGAGAGCCAAGCCACGACAAATCCACCACCAACGAGAGCATCACCACCCCCAAACAACAAAATAGTTCAAATAAACCCAACATCAGTCTGCATACGAAAAATCAAAAACTAGAAAGAGGAAAACGCCTGCAGTCAGAGTCACAACAAATATGATTCTTCATTCAGTATCAAATTCAAACAAAAAGCAGCTCATATTTCAATTGTAGGTATAAAGTTATCATTTTGAAATGATTTTTGTGTATGTTTTATGATCAAAATGAGCTCCGATTCAATTCATGATTTTAAATTTCTATGAAATAGAAATATGAGGTGCGCTGCAATGAATAATTATAGAATACGAGGTTTNGCAACTCATATTTCAATTGTAGGTATAAAGTTATCATTTTGAAATGATTTTTGTGTATGTTTTATGATCAAATTGAGCTCCGATTCAATTCATAATTTTAAATTTAATACTAACCGTTCATCCAGTTCCTGAGAGGCTGGAAATGGAAACCCGTCCGTTGCCATTGAAGCATGTCGTTGGTCCAGGGGTAACTTGTGCGATCACCGGTGAGAAGACCGGCGCCGACACCGGAGCTCTTCTCAGAGACACCGAGGAGATGCCCTCGGGAGACCGGATCAAACGGGGTCTCGTGGGGCGCAAGCGTCTCACCGTCCAGCTCCGGCGACATTGGCAATCGGTGGTTTCCGGGCGAGTGATCATCCCCGGCACCATTGTGAATTATGGCGAGACCGATGATAAGGACGGTGGCCAATGCAAGGGAAAGGAGTCCTACGGGCCTCAGCCGAAAGGCCGTGTTGACGGCGGATGCGGCGGCGGCGTTTGTGGTGGGGAGGAGGGCGTAGGAGGCGGTTTCAGCCATGGGGGGAGTTTGTTGGGGAGAGGGAGATGTTGGGGGTGGGGACTTTTTATAGGGCGGGTGTAATTTGGGTGGCGTCGGATGCTATTTTGGCTGATGTGGCTAACACGAAGCGGGCGCCGCAAGTGGGGTTGTCGCTAGGGAGAGGAGCTGGCGGGGTTGGGGCCCGNTATATATATATATATTATATAGAATTTATAGAATTTTTTAATGAATGATTGTGTTTGTTTGATTGGGTGTTAACTAATGATATGATATTTGAACATTAAGTTTATTGAAGGATTAATATTTTAGGTGGGAACATAGAATTCTTGTTGGATAAAATGCAAATCTAAGATAAAGATATGAAGGGAAAAAAAAGTAAAGTGTCAAAGATTTTAAAATTTATTTCAAAAATTAGATGAACTAAATTATAAAGCGTGAGAGAGAGAGTGTGTGTGTGTGAGGGAGAGAGAGAGAGAGTTAAAAGACTCGTCATGACAGCTATAATGATATTTAAGTTTGAATAGGAAGCACTAGGCCTCGAATGATGCTAGGAATAGTTTGTAATATGATCCCTCTCGTTGATAATTTTCTTGATTGGAGCTCATTTTAAATATTGATAATTCACAGTGCTTACTTGTTAGTTGCATTTGAACTATGACTAAATATGCAAGAAATTAAATATGAGAGTTCGCCCTTCAATTGGAAGTAGTTGGTTTGAAGGAGACTTATACTTTCCTGAGGTAACTATGCATTGTCGTCAAGGAAAATACATGACAAAGAACTTTGTGTGGTGTTAGAAAAAACGAGTCATGGATGAAAGATTTAGAGAAGAAGGTCGAGAGTATGATGAAGTGTCTAATTAAGAGTTCTTTCGAAGGATGATATTGCACTTTTTTATGTTGAGCTTTCTAGGGAATTGGCGATAATGTTAATTCGGCTTCAAGAGTTCACGTAGAAGATGGAGGTCAAAATGGTAGTTCTATAAGATTTATTGAACCAATCTTTCTTTTAGCTCTTTTTTAGCTTGATGTAGAGGCACAACTTGAATGGGCCTTTATTTGCAAACTAAAAGAAATATTATTCTCATCTAATGATATCATCATATATGAGGCAGCCAAAAATTTTAAAAGGATATAAGCTGAGTATTAGAATAATATGTAATGTTTTATTAGGAAATTTATGCCCTTATAACATCAAGGATTCCCTTAGTTATGATTTTCTTTTTTAAAAACATGCTTACAAGATATTTGTTGTAAAATTATATATTAATCTTTCTTTTTTATTTATATCTATTTAGGACTTTTAGCTATAAAATCAGATTGATGAATAAATTAAAAAAATTAGATGAGTAAAAAGTATGAAGTATAATATTATTATTATTATTTTTTTCTTGAACATCTTTAGTTGTTGTATTTAGATTGCATGATTAAGTTATCTCATTTCATGAGCATTTGCTTATAGTTTATATCTTTGGAATAGTTGAGTCAATATTTATTGAAATAATAATCATTTTAGTTTTAGAAATAACTACATAATTTTTTTATATCTTTGTATGATCCCATTTTTCTTAGAGAGCAATATGATATGAGCCA
>JXCR01144715.1:56896-84381 GCA_002079205.1 Phalaenopsis hybrid cultivar | reverse complement strand
TATATTATATTTATATAATATAAATTATATAATTAATATAATATATTATTTATATATATTAATATTAGAGATGTCAAACAGGCTCATCGTTCGAGAACAGCTCGTGTTCGACTCGTGTTCGGCTCGTTCGTTAAGAAACGAACACAAACAGTGACTTCACGAACAATTTCGAACACGAGCTTATTTCAAACAAACTAAATTTCAAACGAATCAAACACGAATACAAGCTCTGTTCGTTCGTGTTCGGTTCGTTTACACCCCTAGTTAGTTCATCAATCGAAATTTGTTGGATTACCATCGTGGTTGCATAAATAGAGAAAATAAAGTCCCTCACAAACTGAGCCGATTACTTTGCCGCGGGCCTCGGCCGACATTCTTTCGGTCACCACAACTTTCTATTTAGGAACTCATTTTGTCTTGGCCTTAGCTTTGGCCTTTTTTCTGGCTGTCCGAGCAACAACTTCTCTCTCCCGCTTAATATCAGTAGAATGGGGAATTGAGAGTAGTTGTTCATCAATATCAGCTCCCTTTACCGGTCAACATGGGCATGTTGTCCCAACTCTCAGAAGACGAGGCAATGAGAAACTTATACTTCCAGTCCTTTATCTTTTTTTCCAAACCTGAAAATTGGAATCAACTGACAGTCCCAAATTGTACGTATTCGTCTGACTCCACTGAGAAAGAAAACATGTGATCATTCGATCATGGGATTCCCTTTCGGCAGCAGAAAATAACATAGGCCATTATCGCCACGATCAAGTTCGGCTTGATTCGTGCCGAGATGACCCAATATCAGTTGAAAATCGCCTTAAGCTCTTGGCATGAGGGGCACAATCAATATCATAGTTGAACTTTGTAAATCACAAAGTCTTTGCCAAACCTATTAGTCGCCCTCTCATCTAGGTGAGCTGCTCTAAATCTGATGGCCAAGTCGAAGAAGAAGGCCTCCTTCACAAAAGGATCTTCAGACGGAGACAAGATCAACCACTCGGTCGCAGGTACCAAACAAAAAGTCTGGGGAGTTCACTTTAGAGCCATTAGAAAATAAACGAAAGGAGGAAATTGATCCTGATTTTATATGACAGTTCTATGTA
Source organism: Phalaenopsis hybrid cultivar (assembly GCA_002079205.1). Classification (NCBI taxonomy): domain Eukaryota; kingdom Viridiplantae; phylum Streptophyta; class Magnoliopsida; order Asparagales; family Orchidaceae; genus Phalaenopsis; species Phalaenopsis hybrid cultivar. The sequence goes on along the minus strand of JXCR01144715.1, from coordinate 83,287 downwards.
TGTGGTTATAATCTTAATTTTTCTTTACTTTGCAATGACACAAAAAACTTAACTTCAAAGCACATAAGAATGCAATTATCTTATTTAATTATGAGATACTACGCAAGTATATGTATCGTTATCTAGTAATATAGAATTTTTTTTATTGAGTCTCGAATATCGAACCCACAGAGAAATTTAATTTTTTAATAAGTCAGAAGAAATTAGATAACAAATTCAACTTTTACAAAATATTTTTACTCAAACTATAGATGTTATAATAAGAATGAAAATTTGATTATTTTTAGTAATTTTTTATAATTGAAAATAAAATAAACAAGTAACTAAATTCAACTAGATATTTGTAAAATGAAGGCAATATAAAAAAATATTTTTTTTCCTTATCATGAATCAGTAACATGTATAGAAATTCTGTTGTTAAAGTATTTAAATTATGTTATGTCAAATATGAACAATAATATTTTTTATCCTTACTAGAGATGCTATAAAGAATATTGACTAATTTAAAGTTTGAATAATCTTGAAGACGGGTTAGATATGTAATATACTAGCTCTCACTCTAGAATTTTCTCTTCTCCCTCTACATGGGGGCTAACATCTCGTATCAAAATCTAAAACTATAAACAAATTGAGGGCTTTAGCCGGTCACTCTAAAGTCCTCTAATTCTACGCTCTTTAAAATTTATTTCTTTATTTATTTGCACTCTACCATATGAATTACATTATCATCCATACAATCTCATATGATTCTTACCATTAATTTACCCGGACAATAACATTAAGGATCTTACATGTTCTCACAACAAATATTAACTTCTTAATTGGCCAAATCAAGAAGTAAATGAAGTACAATGTTTAAAATCATCACAACTTATTCCAACATTAATGATTAATAATTCACACAATTTTCATTCAATACTTAATTACTTATTATTATAAGAAAAATAAAGAAAATTACTCAGAATTCATAGATAAAACACAATCATACTTAAGTTTAAAATTAGAAATCATGCAAACAAACAAAAAGTTTAAATTAAAACTAAACGTACTTACAAAGATAAAACTTATCTCAAATCCTCTCCACCAAACTCTTTAAGTTCCTTTGAATCTCTTCTCTTTCTCTCTCTTACAATACTCTTCTACTTACACACTACAACTCTTTTCTTCTTCTCTCTAAAAGTATCCTAATTAATCTATGAGAGAGAGGCGTCAGCGGCTAATTGAAACTCTTTAGGGGGGCGTTGGGGTGTGTGTGTGTGTGAGTTCTTCAATCCAATCCAAGTTTTCTTTTATAATTTTTCAAATGGTGTCTGTCGGCGATAAAAAGTGTTGGTGGTGGGTTGTTGTTGCCCGTAAGAAGCTGTCGGTCATCGGAATCGAAATCCCGTCGCCCGCTTCGGAAGGACATTTTAATTTACATATAGATTTAAGTTTTAAAATCAAATATGAAAATCAAACTGACCCCATATTTTTTATAATTTAAATGAAAGAGCGTTTTACCTCAAACCATGTATCTATCTCGAGGGCTAAACACAAGACTTGAAGATGAGACTCGATAAAAAAAACTAAGATATATATGACGTCTGTTTGGTCTGCGAAACCGTTTTATTTGCCGATAAATTCCCATAATTAATATGAAAAATTAAATATGATTTATTTTAAGCTGGGTTCGAAAAAGCTTCATATAAGGGCAAGCCCCTATAATTAATTACATCTTAAATGACTGAAATCACTTAAGAATACTCTCGATAAAAATCAGAAAAAATTATCTTCAAGGACTTCAAAAGGATAGAACTTTTCAACGAAATCGGGCAAAGAGGTGTGCAATAGGGAATAATTCAAACTTGGAACATTTATTGTAGCATCCAAAGGAGGAAGAGCTAGGGGATGCCACAGATCCAGAGGAGATCCTCGGTGGCTTCCCAGTCTACCCTATGGTTTGGCTTTAATTTCGAGGAAAAATATTCAAGTGTCTTATCCTGCCAATTTTATTTAATTGGGGCTTATATTCATGTGAAACGCTCACACAAAGTGCCTGGAATGTGTGAGGATTTAGGTCGTAACGAACGACAACCTTAAAATCCTAAGACGAGTTAGAGCTTTTAGATCGTATAACAGAACTCTACAAATGCCTAACGAAAAGATTAAAGATTTATGTTGCGCTAGGCAAACAACCTCGAAATCATATGAATTGTTGTTTTAATTTCTAGGAAAGGAATGGTTTAGCTGGGGAAGACATGTTCTGCTCTTGAAGATTGTCGTGCTGCCCACCGCGCTAGTTCCAAGCTCCTTGTCGTGACGAGTTTAAGTTTTCTAGTGTGTCCAGTTATGGTGTCAAATCAAACGACCCTATGGTAATAGTCTTCTAAACACCCTATATAAAAAGAAGGCATGCTTAAGGCTATATAATATAAAATGTGCAGTACAGGGCAAACAGTAGGATGCATGTAGAACGGTAGTAGGTAGAAACATGAATAGTATACATGTTGTACAATACAGTAGCAGGTAAAAACATGAATAATATAACATGTTGTACATGAAGAACAATAGCAGATAGAAATATGAATATTATAACATGTTGTACATGATAGTAGCAGGTATAAACAGGGAAATGAAGTACTGTAAATGTAAAACAAACCTGTACACCCGTGAGATCCGCTGTTTCTTAAATATAACAAGCTGAAATGCATCGCAATAAGCGAAGTCTGGAAGAAACGTCATCCAGGAAATCCGAAGGAAAGTGTAACGACTCATGACAGAAAACTCGAGAAAATCAACGAGAAAAGACTCAAGTAAGAAATTCTAAAAAATCTTGGAGAAATTCTAAAAGAAAGGAAAAGAAACAAGAGTGCCTATCCCAAAGCTTTGATAAAATAAAAAAAGTTCGGGTAAGGGGGACCGCAAGCACTCATGTGGTGCTAGGCTCATATATACATATATATACTCGAGGGTTCACGAAAGCTACTCGGTCACCCGAATGTATAGAACTTGTCACTCGTCTAGAAATGCGTCTTGAACCTCACCTAGAGGGCTATTTCTCAGTCTAAACAAGTATTCATCAGGTGGACAATCAATTTTAAAATGTATTTTAAAATTTATGTTTTGACATGCGCATAGGTCTAAAAAAAAAGATTATCAAATTTTATTTTATAGCGAAAAAATATATTATTATTTTTTTTGAAATAAGTTCTAACAATTTTTATTGTCTACAAGTCGATTACGCTGTCAGACGTGAGACTGCCAACCACCTGAGGAGGTTCGAGCCAACTCCCGCTAGACTTATATCGGTGAAGGATATCGTTATCCTATTGTTCATCAAATACCTGAATATTGATGTTATAAGATATGACATTTTTCTGCTCCATATTCAGTGTGTCTTTATCATCACCACCCTACGCCCTAAAACAAACTACTTGCTACCTTGCTTGATGGTTTCACGTATAGCAAAAGGCTATATGTGGACACTTATGCGTCAGACATAAGCATCGAAAACCAAACCAAGAAGCAATGAAAGAAAAGAACAAAAATGGGGTGAGAGAGAGGAGACACTGATTCATCTAAAACACCGAAAAGGAGAATAGATCAGTTCTCAGTGCCCCTATCGAAAAGACCTAGAAGAGTAGGACCCAAGGTCTTTCCTAACAAACATGAAGAATACTTTGCGCTGATTTTTCAAACCCCAAAGACATGATTAATCAAATCAACCAAATGCTCTCCCAAATAAGACTTGCAAATCCTCCAAACCCCATGTTGATATCAAAATCTCCCAACTCCCAAATTAATCCATAGCCTCACACATCAAACAAACACGAAATTTTTTCAATGCACTGAGGTGTAAGACCCGCTGCCTGTATCAGTACAGGAAGGAAGACAACTATCAAGATCTTAGGCCCAAGTGAGGTAAAGCCAAGAAAATTCACGGGTAAAAGCCAATATCGGCACCATCTAGCTCCAGACCCGAATAAACTCCCACAGGTGACTCACGACCAAGGCAAAACAAGGCCAATATAAAAGAGAGAGACCCATAGGACTTAAAGAAGGGAAGGACTCATGGCCACGACAAACAGAGCAGTCCAAACCAACTTCAAAGCATTGTAAGCAAGGCTCACAGCCAAGACCAAAGCCAAGACACGAGGCAAAGGGAAAGGGAAGGCTCACGGCCGAGGCGACTCAAATCAGTTCCATAAAAGTTTTGATATACATAAGAGAGTACAAAACATCACCAATCTCTCAAAGTAACAAATTTGATGCACCTACATTCGTTCAAATGATTCAAGCCCAACAAGAGGGACTAAATTAAATTCAACAAACTCCAATAGGTCCTACGGGTAGGAGCTAAGGTCAGTGAAAGCCAAAACCCACATCCGCCTCTCGGGTAGGGGCGAAACGAAGCAAACCCGAGCCTCCAACTAGGGCCAATCCAACTCTTGAATAAGGGCTAAAGCAAAACTCCAACAGAGATTAAGAACCTAGCTTCCTCATAAATCAACTTCCAATCACTCTAAGGCAAAAACCGGGCTCCCAATCTAAAGCTAAAGCCAACAAAAGCTCAAAACCCGAGCCACCACAGGCAAAACCGAGGCTCGACACAAAGGCATTGCCAAACCAAGCTTCCAACTAAAAAAAAAAGAAAGGACCAGTAAAAGTACAAAACCCGAGCCAATATAGGCCAAATCCCGAGCCAAGTGAGGGTCGAAAACCAAGCTGCAATTGGGACCTCCAATACTAAGTCATAATAAAAGTTAGAGCAATATTCTCATGCCTTTAAGATATCTCAAAATTGAACTACCACATACTTTGAGTGAAAGTGGATGAAAGCTTCATAATACATATACTAACATGCTCATGAGAAGGGCCAAATTATTTCAAGACCATTCTCTTAATTGCTTCCAATTTAAGTATGCCTTGGGAGATAGGAAACATGCCATGACTTCAGCACTTTAGATAAGCAAAGTACAGGAAAGAACTAATAGCATGCCACATTGCTTAACCAAGTCCAACTCCTAGAATATATGCATATTTTTTTTTTCATCTTTCACATGCTTTAAGTGATAAACATTTCCAAATAAAAGTATAATGGCAACTAGAGTACTAAATCATACCCTGAAATCGTCATCAAAGGCTCGACAAGGTTAAAACCGAGAGCCAGTAAAGCACAGACAAAGGGAGGGAGAAGGAAATACACACCCTCAAGCTTTTACATGTCATTCCCACATAACAAATGTATAAACAATAAGTAAGAACATGTTTAGGAATGAGACAAATAGTAATCTTCCTATTCTAGCATGCTAACGGGGCTCGGCAAAGAACAGGGACGAACACAAATAAAGCGCAGGAGCTCGGTAAAGAGCAGGGCCGAACATAGGCAACACACAGGGGGAGAGGGAACTACCTCCTTAAAGTAGAATCACAAAAGGAGTTGCAGAAAAGTATTCCCTAGCCAACACCTCTCTCCAGCAACAAGGAGAGTTCAAAAAAAAACTTAAGAGAGTGAGCAGAGAAGAGTAATAGAGAAAGGTCCTCCCCTGAAAATAATTTTCGGCCCCTTGAAGCTTCACAGAGGAGCTCTGATATATGCTAAGGGAAGAAGAAGCCAATGATTAAAAAAATCCCGCAGAGATCGAGCGCAGGGGGCTTGGCCATACTGTTTGCGGCTCGAGGAGCCAACGAATGATGAGGCGGGATGGGCGACTGCGAGAGAGGGGAGCGCGGGAACCTTCGTTTCCATGTCTCGAGCTCGCGGGGTCGCGCGAGGGACCACAGCGGCTTAGAGTAGAGGCACGAGCGAGAGAAGGACGCACGAGCGAGAGGCGGACGGGAGAGGGGAAATGAAATTAGGGATTAGGTTTATAAGTTTTATTTATAATAAATAATAATAAAATATTATTTATTATTATAAATAATACTTAAACACATCTCCTTCTCCAGAAATGCCCTCGCGACGAAACAAACGTCTCTCCTAAGAAAAATCGACGTCTCGGACGCGTCGGCGCAGTCCGTTTCATCATCTAGAGTCGTCCGGACAACCTCGTTAACGATTGGGACAAAAACGCGTCGTGGTCCAAATCCTATCAAAATTTCGGCTCGAATTCAATTAAACAGGACGATGAAGAGCGCAATGACACCAAATCAACGAGTAGAGTCAATTGTAAGGCCGGTAGTTCTATGGGAATGCTCCCTGAGTTCCTTCGTAGTAGCCTTACCTGCTAAGCAATAGCGGTCAAGACTACCACATGGGACGTCAAGTCGAGCGAAGAAAAGTTCAGAATTGCTAACGGGGAGGGCTCCTTTACTAGTTTTCTAAGAGTAGTCGACAAAAAGGTCCTACGGCTAGATCCTAGGCTACTAAGGAGGGGAAAACTACACTTCGACTGAAAACGAGGTCAACAGTGTTTCTTCAAAATGTGTCCACATTAAATGTATCTTCTAAGAGTTGGCTCCTTTCAGAAGCTAATTCAATGTATTTTTGTGTCCATTAACCATATCCCACCTTTTCACCAAGAGTTGCTTCAAACACCTCTTCAAAAATTCGTCCAAATTCATTGAATCATCAAGTAACTACCTCTGACGTTTAAGCGCGAGGTATGTGATGCTTAGGTGCGACCTTCTCGGTTTTTCTGACGCTTAAGCGTTAGTTCTGGGCGCTTAGACACCACAATTATTCTACACCATCATTTTTGCTCCAAATTTGATCTTTTTTCATTTTTTTAATTATTTTTCATCCATTTGATTGAAACTGAAAGAAAAACATACAAATACTTTTCATTAAGGCGCAATATTCTCAAAAATAGATATAAAAATGTATACATAACTGCTATATATTTTAGATGTATCAAAAACAAATAGAAAAAAAAATTGAACGAAGGGGTGAAAACTGAACAATAGAACTCAAAGAGAAAATTCAGCGAACACACAAATGAACCCTCAGTCCCTATTTTTAGCGAACCAACGAAAGATGAAATGTCGTGTGAGAACATCGCATCAACACCAAAATCAAGATAAAAAATATATATATTTTATCTCAATAATAAGGTAATTACCCTCGGATTTTAATATGATAGCAAATGTTTCACAAACTGGTCCTCGGTCGCTTCATCGAGGACTAAACCCTTCCTAAACAACCCCCTAAACGACATTTGAGCATTGATCTTGAACCGGTTTCCTCGGTCGTCCTCAAAATGAGCCTTCTGTACAAAAGCATCTTCAAGGTGTTTTAAAATTTTTCGGTGAAGATTGGTTGTCTCCCCTTGCATATCCGCCAGCACTACACGAAACTCCTCATCTCGCCAAGCCAAAGCAATTTCCATCTCATCCAGAGATGAGTCAGGGCTCTCGGGGACGTCCGAGTCCCTCAGCCACTTCTCCCCGGATCTTCACAGGATCAACCATGCTGTTGGCCACCTTCTCCTCGCTGTCGACCGACGCTTAGAGTTTTAGAGCCCTCGCCACAGTTGGGTTTCTGCTGTCACAAAAAATTGGCAACCCCTGATCCGAACGTCCTCTTCTATAAGAAACAAAAAATTGATGAGTAAATAATAAAAATCTAAGAAAAAACTAAAGTTGAAAATGCACACCGCATTTCATACAAAGGATTCTTAAAATCAGTTTGGATTTATGTTCGGCAAGTCTGCCATGGAAACTATACATCTATTGAGAGGTTTTATGAAGTACAAAGTGTGTAAGGAGGATCTATATATGATTTTTGTTGATTTAAGGTACCAAGATAAATACTTTGGAGAGCTAGAGAAAAGAAGTGTGTTGATATANAGAGCTATAGAAAAGAAGTGTGTTGATATAACCTATACTCAAGTCATTAAATATATGTATACTATAGTTGTTAATTGTGTTCAAATAGAATGAGGATTGACCGATTATTTTCCTATTTCAGTTGGATTACATCCCATATCCTTTTTCTTTACTTATGAATATTCTTACTAGACATTTATGGTAGGATGTACCTTGATGTATGCTTTTTGCTGATGATATCTTTCCGGTGGATAAGAATAGAGAAATAGTTTAGGAAAAAGTTGAATTATGGAGATTAACTTTAGAGTTTTAAGGCTTTTTTTAGTAGATCTAAAATTGAATACATGGAATGTAATGTTAGTAATAGTAGTTTTGGCCATGTGGTTATAACAATGGGTGATTAAGCCATTAAAAGGAGTCTATTATTCAAAGTGATGGTGATATATATGGGGAGTTTATTTATAGAATTCAAGGTGGTTGAAATGGAGGAATGCATCAAACCTATTGTGTGATAGAAAAGTACCTCTTAAACTTGAAGTAAAATTTTATAAGATGGCGAGACGTGCAATGCTTTATGGTGCAGAATGTTGGCCTATCAAAGAGAAGCATAAAACTAATTTAAGTGTTGCTGAGATGAGAATGCTTAGTTGGATGAGTGACTTTACGCTTAGAGACAAAATGCGGAATGAATATATCTGTGAAAGGGTTGGTGTTGCTCCAGTGACAAACAAGATTAGAGAGTCGTATTAGATGGTTTGGTCACATTAAACGTCGACCATATGATGATCCTGATCTTGTTACAGTGTAGATGTTTTAGATTTGATTTTTTTGAAAAAAAGGTAGAGGTGGACCTAAAAAGACTTAGGTATGTTGTAGAAAAAAAAAAGATCTTGATCTATTAAAATTAAATGAAAATATAACACTCAATAGGACTCATTGGAGAAAAAAGGATGTAGCCGACCATACATAGTGGGAAAAAGGCTTTGTTTTTGTGGTGGTGTTGTTCTGTGTTTAAGTCCAGTTCTGTGATTAGAGAAAAAAAATGCAATTTTATTCTGAGAAGGGATGTATTGATTAATTCCTTCATCTACTTTAGTGCATTTTATTTTTCCAAATTTTCTATGTAATCTAAAATTTGTAGCTTTTGCACTCATTATATGCTTTCATTATGAAACAGTCAGTCAACTTTAAATTTTGTTTTAGCTCTCTTACCAGGAAAGCGCTCTCATTTTGAAAAAATTTCTTAATGTTGAGCCTCATTTACTATACCATTAAAAATTCCAGTATTTCATTTTTCATAAATTTCTTGGCTTTATGATTTTTGTGCAGTTGATTTCTATAAAAGTTATCAGAAATAAGCAGACTGGACAGTCCGAGGGTTATGGTTTTGTAGAATTTTGTTCTCGTGCTGCAGCTGAGAAGGTACTGCAAACATTCAATGGCCAACTGATGCCAAATGCAGATCACCCATTTCGGTTAAATTGGTCATCTTTTAGCATGGGTGATAAGCGTTCAGATGCTGCTTCTGATCATTCTATATTTGTGGGAGATTTAGCACCTGATGTTACAGATACCTTGTTGCAAGATACTTTTTCTAGCAAATATCCATCAGTAAAAAGTGCCAAAGTTGTTATTGATGCAAGCACTGGACGCTCTAAAGGCTATGGATTTGTGAGATTTGGGGATGATAGTGAGAAAACTAATGCCATGACTGAAATGAATGGTGTATATTGCTCCAGTAGACCCATGCGCATTGGTTTTGCAACTCCAAGAAAATCAAGTAAGCTATACTTTTTAACTTGGGCTAAGATGTTCCGTTTTTTTCTCTTGTTGATTAAGATTTTTTTTTCATCACTTATAGAATTACTTTTTTTTTCATAGGTAATGTAATTTGACTAAAAAGTAATTTTCGTAGTTATTTGCATTTTAAGCGGTTAATTGTTGCTATGATTGTGCTTGAAACCTTGTGCATGTTTATTTTCACTTGTTTGTGTGCGAGCACATGCACATTGATGAGGGAAATGGAATTTTATTGAACCTATTTGAATTTGAAAAGATTCATAAATAAATAGCAACATTTTTATTTGAACTTCCATGTAAGCAATTGCTAAGAAATAAATAGCATATAGTTTAGGATGCTTTAGTGATTTTGGAAAATCAAAGTCGTTTACCTTATTTCAAATATAATGTTAAATAAAATTCCATTCATTTTTAGTAATAATCTTCACACAATCTCAATTATGAAGTCATACTATGTTTGTTTTCCATTAATGAACATCATGAATGAATTATTGAAGACCAAACAGTTTTGTTTTAATTTTGGGAGGTCAAGTATGCAAACTTATTAAGAGGAAAATTGGTAAGAAAAATGAACCCCACATATATTTGTTTTAAAACAATTCATTTCAATTTCCTTTCATACAAAATCCAATTAATAAATTATTTTTCTTCATCTTTGTTTGCATAAAGAAAGTAGTTGGATGCTATAATTTATAAAATTTTCATGACAACTTCTTTCTTACGTTGAGCTCACTAACTTAATGCTTTTAACGAACAATCTAAATTTTGTTTTCGAGATTGCATTAATCGTCAAAGTCAAGATAGTTTTGGTTGTGATCTGCTGCATAAGAAATATATGTTGATCTAGTTTCATAATTTTATGTCATCTTTTTTAATGATTCATCAATAAAAGGAAGTGTTTGCTCCATGGTGTTATTACGGCTCAAGTTGAACCAAACCAAGAATATAAATTGAGATTTTGTTCTAGGTTGGAGTCGAACGTGCGCTGCTATGAAACGATGCCTTAGAACGTAACACATGAACTTTGTCACATGCTCTCACTTTGCACGCAAACAATGTGTGTGGAAAACAACTAGCTTTGTTTTTTATATCACTGTTGACAGCAATGCATGGAATATTGACAATTCAATGGTGAAAAGGTCAAGAGGGAGAATAACCATTCTTCTCTTAGGAGGAGAAAAGTCTTGAGTTTATCGATTATGTTATTTTGTAAATCGGCAATGCTCTGTCATTTAGCTTACTTCTGGTCCTAATGCACATTGCTTACATTGTTGTACCAAAGCAAACATTTGTCATTTAACTGCTCCAACTATTCTTCTAGGATACAACTTAACTGAAAATTGATACTGAAGTTAGTAGAAAATATGGATCAATGAGTTGTTCTAAAATAATTCATTTTAAGCTGAAAGTTTATTTATTTAACCACATTCTACTTCCAGATACAAGTATAGCACAATGTAGTGAAGAAATTCTCTGTACAACACAATGTCATGGTTATATCACATTGTAAACAAAATAATCTGCTTGACAAGTTGTCATAGATGTGCAAGTGTATGAGCACATCCAATGCATAAAAAATGTATTACCATGATACAACGCATGAAAATATGTGTTTGCTATCATATCACCATGCATACTGTGTTTTAGGACATTATGATAGATTATGCTTATGATTGTGTATAAACATTTAGTACCATAGGTGTTATGATGTGCATGCATGTGTGCGCATCTGAGAAAAGCATGAGTGTAAAAGCATGCGTTGAGTGGCTCATAAAATAAGCTTTATATGTGATAATATGGGATTTACATCCAAGCATAACCTTGTCTAAATCTGAACAATTTAGTGTGTGCATGTCTCGAAAATGTGTTTATGTTCGTTCACCTAGAGCCTTGATGTAAGCCTAGTCCTAGCAAGTTACCTTAGATTTCACCTAAATGCACCCTTGGTAACTAGGTTATGTTACCCTAAGGTGTCCATGGATAGGATTTAATAAATTAAAATATTATAAAATCTCATTTTAACTTTAGTAATTTAAATTTGACTTAGATAATTTATATCCAAATTATTTATTCTTTAAAACATATTATGAAATTTTTGTTAAATTTCTTACTTTTGTATCTTATTCTTTAAAACATATTATGAAATTTTTGTTAAATTTCTTACTTTTGTATCCTATATAATCCCTTTTATATAAATTAAATAAAATCATAAGTTAAATAATAAATCATTTATGATATTTTCTGTAAGTCATAAGTTTTTTTTTCTTTGAATTGATCAAAATAAATTTTAAAATAAACTAAAGTTATTATAATTGAAAACATAGGAAAATATCGAGTAATATTAACTTAAAAAAATTTATCATGAATTATCATAATTGTTATAATTTAAAATCTCATAAAATTATAAGAAATAGTTAATAAAGCTTTAAAATGTAAATTTAAACATAAAAATGATAATTTAAAATTAAAATTAAAAGTAAATTTTTATTTAAATTATCTTTTCAATATAAACCATATTTTTTATGGTTCAAGTGAATTTATTACAAATCTTCAAAGTCTATATTGGGTTTTTAATTAATCTTTGATAATTTAAATCCTAAACCTTGAGATTTTCTAATGGAAAATCATTAGAGGGATGATCAGAGCTCCTGATTTGTTTTAAAATCCAAATTAATCATTGCAGACCGCATGATGATGATTAACAATGATCTCTCATCAGCTATGTTATATTGCGAATTATGAAGACTTAGCCAAGGCTGAACTCTTAGTAGTATTGGGAATTCAGTATGTGCATCTCTAGTTGTGGAGTCATGCTATACTAAGTCCTTAGCTTATTAGATTTTAGGTTTTCATAATGGATTAGCTAAGATCCAAGATTTTCATGATAAATTTTTGGATATACGCACATATGTAAATATATACAGGTACATATATATGGATCTAATTTTTTGTATTTCTTTAGGGGCGATTACGTAAATATTGTTATTTACAAATCAATCACCCTCTTTCATCCATTTCTCAATTTATCACTCAAATATCAAGGCCATGATAAAACCCCAACTCATATTTTTCATTTTTATCAAATTCACAATGGTTTGATCATGGCATGCGTAAATGCATCAGTTTCATAGTTCAAAAAATTACCTAGGTGCTTGATTTGTAAATAGCAATGTTTCATGTTCTCTGTATGTAATTATCCCATTTATTTATGCCTTAACATGCGGAGGCATATAATATGTAAAACTTGCAGCAGAAATTTAATAAAATCTTACCTTTCAATGGTTTACATTTATTATTATTATTATTGATGATTGCCTTTCAATAGTAATGTGTTGTCCTCTTTTCCAAGTATGGTTGCTTTTATTTGCTCAGTTTGAATCTTAGCTTGCATGGTTTACGTTAATTGTTTCCTCGCTACATTATTATTGTTATTTTTATCCTTTCAATAATAACAATGGTAACACGTTGCCTTCTTTACCAGTTATGGTGATTTTCCTTTGCTCAACTTGTTCATACTCTATTTTCTTTTAATGGTGAGAAAGTAAAAGGAGAGAAAAAGGTAGGATAATAGTTTCTGATTCTTTTGTATTCCTTAGTTTTAGTTGTTACTCTCTATTGCTCCTATATACCTTGCAGCCCCCATGCTTTAAGACATCAACTTTCCTGAATTATAACACATCATTAAGGCTCATCCACTTTGTCTGCCTGACTTATTGTAGAAGCTATCAAGATTCATGGGAGCAACAAACCACATATGGAATATTTGATCCCAGTTGAACCATTAAATCCTTACTAGTTTAAAGAGGTTTAAGCCAAATATACTAACTGATGGAGTACCATTAATCACTAAATTATTACAGATATTTGTAAAATATTGTTTTGGATAATTTTATAGTCAATTTCTAGTCAAACCAAAGTTTCATGAAAACAACCAGCAAGCCCTGTTTTGTATTCTGTTTTGGCTAAATTTAATGCTATTTTTGCTCACATGCTAAAGAGTATTTTCAGGTTTGTGATTCAATTTTGCTGGATATTGGTCCATTGGTTTGACTATTGTGTAAATGAGTTCATTCCCTTTTATTGAATTAAACTTCAAACTGTCCTTGTTAATCTTGGGTGCAGCTAAAATTTTTCTTTGCTTGAAAAGTTAAATTTCAGATTCTATTACATTAAGCTTTTTTGCTAAGCACGCATATCTGCAAACTAACTTTGCTGTAGGATCTGCAATTACCAGTAATCGTTATTTATTTGTTGCTTTTATTTGACTTTTCCATATACTCAATTATTGTAGCTACGTTTGAATGGAACTAAAAGTGAGATCAATTCGTACTGCAAAAATTTTACCTTTTTAGTTGATCTTCTGTTAAATATCCTGCACTTTGTTTTTTCTTTCTTTTTTTTTTCTTATTTTGCTTTCTCAGTTTTTCCATTTCATTGAGTTGATGCGAACCTGCCCCAGTTCACAATGAATCTTAAATTTCCTTTACTTGCATTTATATAATAAAACTCAGGATGAATAACAATGCTATTTGAACTTTAAACTGTCCATTTTGTTTGATTTGGGTTGAAAATCAATCAGTTAGATTGTACTAATTCAAACTAATTAACATTTTTATTTTACTTGAATCCTTGGAGTGCACTGTTCCAAAATGATAGAATGCCGATTTCTCTATTGAATCTGTTTTTTTATCTGTTGTTTAAATATATAAATTTCTGGCTCTCACACTTTTGTTGTGTTTATAACATCTTTGCACTCTCCATGAAGAAGCAAAATATTTCTCTTCTTTGGCAAAATAAACAAAATTTAATCACAACATTCTTCGGAAGTGGAACTCTTAAAAGTTTAACAAAAAGAAAAGAGGCGTGATATACAACATTCCTAAATAGCAAATAACTATTTAATAATGGATATAGTTTTTCCCCCCTTTATAATTTCAATTTCAATGTCACTAGGTGGTTTTGTNCGCTACTTGATCAACATCATAATGCAAATTCGTAGTGATATACTATGATGATTTTGGAGTAGCATTAGCAATGGATCATTTTTTGGGGCAATTAAGTATGTATGTTGATGTATTAGAGTACATATCAGTAAGTAAGAAAGTAGGATATCAAAGTGGAATATTTGCAAGTGTCAAGTGTGATAATGTTCTTGTAGAGTGAAGAAACAAGGGTAAACATTTGGAGAAAATTCTTAAGAGTGGAAGAAGAGCCTATTCAACGAGTGAAAATTTGGTTCTACCCATTAAAATTTCTTAATTATCTTTAATTTCATTTAATAAATGCAAATTTTTTTCATTATTTTGATATATATGATGAGTCGCAAAATACTATCTCTTTGGGAATTTTTTCCTTAGTTTTCTACAGATTACTACTTGTCAAGATTTAATTTGAAAATTATTATTCATTTTACGCCACTTTATTTCAATAAATTTATTTCCCATGAAGTTTTATCAATTTTTTTGTGATTTATGAACCTCAATTGAGGTATAGAAGAATATTATAAAAAATTAACTTTATTATAAATACTGCAATCATACATTTCTTTGAAATTTATAATCATTTAAGAAATATCCAAATGCAATCATTTAACTTAGTTCTCATAAATATATATGAATTATATTGAAATATCAGGCTTTATAAAATCTTGATGAAGGGTAGAAACACAACTTGTTTTTGATTTACAATGGACCTTAGTAGCAACTCATATTGATATAGAAATTTAAGGAAGAAAATCAAAAATCTAAAGTGTAACTCACAATTTGATAATCTAGGTAGGTGCAGAAGTTTGGATAAAAATAAAGTTATAAATTGAATTGATAATATACGATTTTAGGTTAATTTTAATAGTAATTAACTTATTTTTGCTAATTTTATGATCATCGAGAGAATGATATTTTATTCATTTTGTATTACTTGGAACAATACATATTCTTTCATATGCCATTGTAGCTGATCACTTACTAGTATATACAATCCCTTCAAGACACTCACAAGGAAGGTTGCTTGTTTTTCTTGCGATTAATTTTGTTAGATAGCTTTTTATAGCATTAATAATAACTTTGTACAATGAACTGTGTTAGTTATGTTAATCCCAAAAAAATCTCTTATTCCTGATAAAGTTTCTCTTTATAAGCCTTTTAATAATTCCATAGATTACCTTCATTTTGAGTAATTTTTTACAATTATTATATAGTGATTTAATTTATTAGTTTATTATTATCATTTAATTTCATGAATGTTACTTTATTTTGAGATTCATTTGATCAATTGTGGTTATATCTTCTCAATTATTAGGAAACCCATACTTTTTAAGTGAGGATCCCTTCACCCTTTATAATGCTCATTATTTGGGTCATAACATGAAGATTAAGATCAAGATAATGAGATATTATATGTCCAATATTGACATAAATTCATACATACCATTCATTATATATTTATCTCTTATCATAAATAAACTCACTTTTTGTTTAAGTGGTAGGAAATAAGAACTTTCTTTTATTGTAGATAGATTACAATTTATCAAATTTACTATTTTAAATTATTTGATCTACTAGTTCATATTTGTTTTCTTTTTTAAATAGATTACTAAAAAAGTTAACTTTTTCATCTATAAACTCTCATGTCATTATTGCTTTTAACATAAATTGTGTGCTATTTATCTATTCAATGTCACACTAATAAAACATATGGTTAGTAAATCTTCACACTTTGTACTTTCTAAATTTTATTTATAAGGATAATATAATTGGCACATTCTACAATCAATAGTCTATTTTGTTAAATATGTTTTCTATTAATGATAGCTCAATTAAGTCTCTTAACTTTTTTTATAAAATTCCCTTTAATTTATTGGGGCTAAGTAAAAATTAGATTCTATATTATGTGAGCAAAAAACTGAATATTTACATTATTTTGGAATAATGGCTCCTTAGAAGGCTTATAATTGGTAATGTTGGTATTAAATGGAATAGTTATTTACTAAAAACCTGAAAATGCTATTGTTAAATCAGTCATTTGTAATGAAAATTGTTCTTTTCCTACTACTTCTCAAGTTGAATCTTTGTGTACTTTTACAATTCAAAATATTTATATAAGTTCATCAAATTATTGTTTAAATGGTTATATTCTCATATCTTCTCAAGAAAAAACACATTTCTGTCTTTTTGAGCATGTTGCAACACTGAATTAGCATATGCTTATTTTTTTTTTAGAGATTTTTGCATTACATTTTCATCCTTTTGATGGAAAATCATACACCTTGATGTTTCAACTAAGAAATTGTTGATTTATATAGAGTTTAATTATTACTATTTATGCTCTCTATTTAAATAATGTAAAAACACATGCACATTTATTCTTTGAATGTCTAAATCTTATCATGATCCTTCAACATATCATGTCTTGCGATTTTTCTTAAACGACCCATTATTTTATTTGCTACAAGAAGTGCCCTCCCTTTCCCATGAAATCTCTAGGAGTTTCCTCCTCTTATCTCTCTAAATTGCTATATATTATATTTGGCTCCGAAATAACATTCGCTTTAGGGATGTTTGCTCTTCTTTATTTAAATTTTTTGAGCAGTTCAACCTCACAATCATTCGTAAAAGAAAGAAATAGAAGTAATAAATCAACGAGTTTCCATTAAAAAAAAAACTAGATTCCTCCATGCAAAAGATGATCTTGCTTGACTCGAGCTCATCCGGATAATCCTACATTTGATGCACTTTTTTATTTTTCCATATGAAGCCATGTTCATGATTTTCTTATATTGTTTTGGTGGGCAATTATAATACTCAAGAAATGATATTCTTGACATATGTTTTCTTTGGTTACCTTGTTGCCTTAGTAGTGAATGACTAAATTTTTTTGATAAGGGCATTTACATACACTCCACCCTAATTCCTTTGTATTTGCATATATAGCAACTAAATTTTGCATTTTATATTTATACCATCCAAATCTTTAATATTACATAAAAAAATCACTTTTTTAACTCTAAAAAGTGAAATACATCTTTCCATGCTCAAGACATATGCCAAAAAAGTTAAGGTTTAGGTGTTAGATATATAAATACACAAGCATTGAGTCCAAAAAGAACAAAAGGAGAAATTGACATAAACGCCACACAATTCTTATGTATTTACATATGTAGCATCTAAAGTTTTATTTTTATATTCAAGAAAATTGACTTACCTATCACACAATTCTTGTGTATGTGCATACCTCATGCCTAAACTTTCATTATTATACATATCATTTTGGTTTTTAAACATATACATAAAAATATTAATATTTCACTTTTAAAATGATAGTAATATTGTTTCTGATGCGATATTCAATATTTTAATACTATGTGTATAAAAATGAAGATTTAAATGTGAGATATTTAAATTNCAGGTGCCTTATTATGTCTAAGTTATGTAAACCCTCTATGTTTAAATGAATACTCTAATGAAGAAATTTTTTATTCTCCATTATACCATCCATCTAATTATTTTTATATTGAGATTTGGAGTTTGATTTATAACTTGGTTATTTATATTTGCTTTTTTAAAATATATTGGATTCTTAAAGATTATTAACTTAGCCTTAATTTGGGATATATCATTAAATTCTACATCTTGGACACAACTTTGTATGACTTGACTTGTTCCTCATATGTCACTTACATCCTTAAGTGAGAGGTTAGAGACTAATGATGATATGAGAAAATTCTTTAGAGAAGCTCTCTAAATTATTACAATTTATGTTTAT
This sequence comes from Phalaenopsis hybrid cultivar, assembly GCA_002079205.1. Lineage (NCBI taxonomy): Eukaryota > Viridiplantae > Streptophyta > Magnoliopsida > Asparagales > Orchidaceae > Phalaenopsis > Phalaenopsis hybrid cultivar. The sequence goes on along the minus strand of JXCR01144715.1, from coordinate 64,981 downwards.
GTTATCTTAAAAATTGAAGTGAGCTTAAATGACTATGATGACAATGTAGCTGTAATGTAAATCATCCACCAAATTGTGTCAATTATTTGCTCTCTAAGCATGAAACTCAACATTCAATGACTCTACTATCAAGTGTCATACTTATTTTGTTTATAATTATACCAAGATGCCTAATCTTTGCTTATAGGTACAAATCAATATGTTGGTTATTAATCCTAAGACAATCCCTTCCAAACAACCTCCTTGATGGATGAGGTTAGAATTTGAATAGTTTATGATTGCTAATATGTAGTACTTTATTAAAGCTGATTTTTTTCAGAAACAAAATGCATTTAACTTGGCTGGTGAATGTTATTCTAATTCAAATAAAGATCGAGAAACCTTATACTTGCATTCACTTTTATGATTTGATAAGTTTTATAATATATGACTTTCCTCTTTCCATTTCATTACTCAAAGTTAATAAACTTTTACCCCATGCACTATTTTCATTCATAAAAATATTATGTAAACATAACCTAATCAGTATAACATCAAAGATTAGCATTTTATCAAGTTTTCGACACATATGACATATATTCTTTCTTGATAATGCCCTTTAGCCTCAAGATTGTTGGAGAATCCTTCCAATGCATCATAAAAATTCTCATCACTAACAAGTTGCGTGTTGAATTAAATAATTGGTTATTAAAATTAAAGTTTTTGATGATCATTTTAAAGATTTACTCATTATCTTTCATCTATGCCAANATAGCTTTATATAGCATTAATAATAACTTTGTACAATGAACTGTGTTAGTTATGTTAATCCCAAGAAAATCTCTTATTCCTGATAAAGTTTGTCTTAATAAGCCTTTTAATAATTCCATAGATTACCTTCATTTTGAGTAATTTTTTACAATTATTATATAGTGATTTCATTTATTAGTTTATTATTATCATTTACTTTCATGAATGTCACTTTATTTTGAGATTCATTTGATCAATTGTGGTTATATCTTCTCAATCATTAGGAAACCCATAATTGTTAAGTGAGGATCCATTCACCCTTTATAATGCTCATTATTTGGGTCATAAAATGAAGATTAAGATCAAGATAATGAGATATTATACATCCAATATTGACATAAATTCATACATACCATTCATTATTTATCTATCTCTTATCATAAATAAACTCACTTTTTGTTTAAGTGATAGGAAATAAGAACTTTCTTTTATTGTAGATAGAGATTACAGTTTATCAAATTTACTATTTTAAATTATTTGATCTACTAGTTCATATTTGTTTTCTTTTCTAAATATATTACTAAAAAAGATAACTTTTTCATCTATAAATTCTCATATCATTACTGTTTTTAACATATATTGTGTGCTATTTATCGATTCAATGTCACAGTAATAAAACATATGGTTAGTAAATCTTCACACTTTGTACTTTCTAAATTTTAATTATAAGGATAATATAATTGACACATTCTACAATCAATAGTCTATTTTGTTAAATATGTTTTCTATTAATGATAGCTCAATTAAGTCTCTTAACCTTTTTATAAAATTCCCTTTAATTTATTGGGACTAAATAAAAATTATATTCTATATTATGTGAGCAAAAAACTGAATATTTACATTATTTTGGGATAATGGCTCCTTATAAGGCTTATAACTGGTAATGTTGGTTTTAAATGGAATAGTTATTTACTAAAAACCTGAAAATACTATGGTTAAATCAGTCATTTGTAATGAAAATTGTACTTTTCCTACTACTTCTCAAGTTGAATCTTTGTGTACTTTTAAAATTCAAAATATTTATATAAGTTCATCAAAGTATTGTTTAAATGGTTATATTCTTATAACTTCTCAACAAAAAAAACACATTTCTGTCTTTCTGAGCATGTTGCAACAGTGAATTAGCATATGCTTATTTTTTGTTTAGAGATTTTTGCATTACACTTTCATCCTTTTGATGGAAAATCATACACCTTGACGTTTCAACTAAGAAATTGTTGATTTATACAGAGTTTAATTATTACTATTTATGCTCTCTATTTAAATAATGCAAAAACACATACACATTTATTCTTTGAATGTCTAAATCTTATCGTGATCCTTTGACATATCATGTCTTGTGATTCTTTCTTAAATGACCCACTATTTTATGTGCTACAAGAAGTGTCTTCCCTTTCCCATGAAACCTCTAGGAGTTTCTTCCTTCTATCTCTCTAAATTACTATATATTATATTTGGCTCCGAAATAACATTCGCTTTAGGGATGTTTGCTCTCCTTTATTTAAATTTTATGAGCAATGCAACCTCACAATCATTCGTAAAAGAAAGAAATAGAAGTACTCAATCAATGAGTTTCCATAAAAAAACTGGATTCCTCCATGCAAATGATGATCTTGCTTGACTCGAGCTCATCCGGATAATCCTACATTTGATGCACCTTTTTATTTTCCATATGAAGCCATACTCATGATTTTCTTATATTATTTTGGTTAGCAATTATATAACTCATGAAATAATATTCTTGACATATGTTTTTTTTTGGTTACCTTGTTGCCTTAGTAGTGAATGACTAAATTTTTTTGATAAGGGCATTTACATACACTCCACCCAATTCCTTTGTATTTGCATATATAACAACTAAATTTTACATTTTATATTTATACCATCCAAATCATTAATATTACATAAAAAAATCACTTTTTTAACTCTAAAAAGTGAAATACATCTTTCCATGCTCAAGACATATGCCAAAAAAGTTAAGGTTTAGGTGTTAGATATATAAATACACAAGCATTGAGTCCAAAAAGAACAAAAGGAGAAATTGACATAAACGCCACACAATTCTTATGTATTTACATATGTAGAGGCTAAAGTTTTATTTTTATATTCAAGAAAATTGGCTTACCCATCACACAATTCTTGTGTATGTGCATACCTCATGCCTAAACTTTCATTATTATACATATCATTTTGGTTTTTAAACATATACATAAAAATATATATATTTCACTTTTAAAATGATAGTAATATTGTTTCTCATGTGATATTCAATATTTTAATACTATGTGTATAAAAATGAAGATTTAAATGTGAGATATTTAAATANTATTTTATTTTTTTGAATTTAAATTTATTAATAAGAGAAAAAGAGTGAGAATGTGCATGTAGTGATGAAATTTGAGATTTCAATGTTATAAGAAATACATGCCTTGAGCTAATGATTGAATGTACCAATCCTACCTTTTTAGCCTCTAATTGTATGCTTAGGTTCTAAAGAAAGAATGCTAAATTGAATCAATATGCACAAGTAAAATTGCATTTAAAAATTTTATAAATATTTGTATTAATGTAAACTTAGCTAGTAGCTATTTGATTATGTAGAGTACGAGTACTGGTTTCTAATTAAGGGGGGCTACCAACATTACTTGTGCTCATTGAGTTTTGGCAAGTGATTTTAGCCATCTTGCTAAATTGGTTTGGGCTTTTGGCAGAGTACCATGGAGACCATAGGCGAGTAGCTTCATTGAATGAGGCAGACATTTTTGGCTGCTAAGCATGATATACAAGCTTATTATACTAGTAAAATTAAATGAATCTTTTGAAAGAATAAAATATGATACAATAAAAGTATATTATTGTATGTTACAAGTAAAAATAGTAATAGTAAAAATAAATGCAATCAAACAAATAATAAAGAGTCCATCGTCTATCATCGGATAAAAAAATCAAACAGTAAAAGGGGTTTAATTATTATTAGGAGGTTTGAAAGAAGACTACTAATTAAAATAAAATTAAATCTAAAATGTTACTACTCTTTTGTTTCTCTTCTCATCTACAATTGCTAGCCTTGTTAGATTTTTCTTCAAGGTTCTCCACCTAAGTTTAAGAAACAATGAAAGTGCCTCAAAAAACTTGTGGAAGGGAGCTCCTAAATTCTGTCAGAGGATCTCCACAAAGTCCTTGAATTAATTCATAAAGAATCCTTAAATATGACAACTCAATTGCTCCAGAATTCGTAATAATCGTTGTTAAATTATGACAAATTTTTTGTTAGCCCCTCATATATTCCTTAAGACTATGTTTAAGTGCCTAAGCATTGAAATCTTTTTTATTAGAGCTATATTCAATGGGTTCTAGTGTCTAGGCCTCTAATACTAACACCTAGCACATGGCTCACTATCTATAGACTTCCATATTTTCTAGTGCTAAAGCATTCAGTTGATAATCGTCTCATACAAACTGCTATTTCTAGGTTCATAGACATTAAGTTGGGTGCCATCTTACCAACACTCTAAATAACATCATTTTTATTGTAACTTGATTGAATAAATCCAAGACATGAATTTACATATTTTCATTTAGATTTTACATAAAAACTATCTCAATTACAAGATTCAAATTCAATTTCNCGCTACTTGATCAACATCATAATGCAAATTCGTAGTGATATACTATGATGATTTTGGAGTAGCATTAGCAATTGAGGGATCATTTTTTGGGGCAATTAAGTCTGTAGGTTGATGTATTAGAGTACATATCAGTAAGTAATAAAGTAGGATATCAAAGTGGAATATTTGCAAGTGTAAGTGTGATAATGTTCTTGTAGAGTGAAGAAACAAGGGTAAACATTTGGAGAAAATTCTTGAGAGTGGAGGAAGAGCTAATTCAACAAGTGAAAATTTGGTTCTACCCATTAAAATTTCTTAATTATCTTTAATTTCATTTAATAAATGCAAAATTTTTTCATTATTTTGATATATATGATGAGTCGCAAAATACTATCACTTTGGGAATTTTTTCCTTAGTTTTCTACATATGACTACTTGTCAAGATTTAATTTAAAAATAATTATTCATTTTACGCCATTTTCTTTCAATAAATTTATTTCTCATGAAGTTTTATCAACTTTTTTGTGATTTATGAACCTCAATTGAGGTATAGAAGAATAATATAAAAAATTAACTTTATCATAAATACTGCAATCATACATTTCTTTGAAATTTATAATCATTTAAAAAATATCTAAATGCAATCATTTAACTTAGTTCTCATAAATATATATGAATTATATTGAAATATCAGGCTTTATAAAATCTTGATGAAGGGTAGAAATACAACTTGTTTTTTATTTACAATGGACCTTAGTAGCAACTCATATTGATATACAAATTTAAGGAAGAAAATCACAAATCTAAAGTGTAACTCACAATTTGATAATCTAGGTAGGTGCAGAAGTTTGGATAAAAATAAAGTTATAAATTGAATTGATAAGATAAAATTTTAGGTTAATTTTATTAGTAATTAACTTATTTTTGCTAATTTTATGATCATTGAGAGAATGATATTTTATTCATTTTGTATTACTTGGAACAATACATATTCTTTCATATGCCATTGTAGCTGATCACTTACTAGTACATACAATCCCTTCAAGACACTCACAAGGAAGGATGCTTGTTTTTCTTGCTATTAATGNAGAGAATGATATTTTATTCATTTTGTATTACTTGGAACAATACATATTCTTTCATATGCCATTGTAGCTGATTAATTCTTTCATATGCCATATACAATCCCTTCAAGACACTCACAAGGAAGGATGCTTGTTTTTCTTGCGATTAATGCTGTTAGATAGCTTTATATAGCATTAATAATAACTTTGTACAATGAACTGTGTTAGTTATGTTAATCCCAAGAAAATCTTTTATTCCTGATAAAGTTTCTCTTAATAAGCTTTTTAATAATTCCATAGATTACCTTCATTTTGAGTAATTTTTTACAATTACTATATAGTGATTTAATTTATTACTTTATTATTATCATTTACTTTCATGAATATTACTTTATTTTGAGATTCATTTGATCAATTGTGGTTATATCTTCTCAATTATTAGGAAACCCATACTTGTTAAGTGAGGATCCGTTCACCCTTTATAATGCTCATTATTTGGGTCATAAAATGAAGATTAAGATCAAGATAATGAGATATTATATGTCCAATATTGACATAAATTCATACATACCATTCATTATTTAACATACCATTCATTATATATCTATCTCTTATCATAAATAAACTCACTTTTTGTTTAAGTGGTAGGAAACAAGAATTTTCTTTTATTGTAGATAGATTACAGTTTATCAAAGTTACTATTTTAAATTATTTGATCTAATAGTTCATATTTGTTTTCTTTTCTAAATGGATTACTAAAAAAATTAACTTTTTGATCTATAAATTCTCATGTCATTACTGTATCTAACATAAATCGTGTGCTATTTATCGATTCAATGTCACACTAATAAAACATATGGTTAGTAAATCTTCACACTTTGTACTTTCTAAATTTTATTTATAAGGATAATATAATTGGCACATTCTACAATCAATAGTCTATTTTGTTAAATATGTTTTCTATTAATGATAACTCAATTAAGTCTCTTAATCTTTTTTATAAAATTCCCTTCAATTTATTGGGGCTAAATAAAATAAAAATTAGATTCTATATTATGTGAGCAAAAAACTGAATATTTACATTATTTTGGGATAATGGCTCCTTAGAAGGCTTATAATTGGTAATGTTGGTATTAAATGGAATAGTTATTTTCTAAAAACCTGAAAAAACTATGGTTAAATCAGTCATTTGTAATGAAAATTGTTCTTTTCCTACTACTTCTCAAGTTGAATCTTTGTGTACTTTTACAATTCAAAATATTTATATAAGTTCATCAAATTATTGTTTAAATGGTTATATTCTCATAACTTCTCAAGAAAAAAGCACATTTCTGTCTTTTTGAGCATGCTGCAACAGTGAATTAGCATATGCTTATTTTCTTTAGAGATTTTTGCGTTACATTTTCATCCTTTTGATGGAAAATCATACACCTTGACGTTTCAACTAAGAAATTGTTGATTTATATAGAGTTTAATAATTACTATTTATGCTCTCGATTTAAATAATGTAAAAACACATACACATTTATTCTTTGAATGTCTAAATCTTATCGTGATCCTTCGACATATCATGTCTTGCGATTCTTTCTTAAATGACCCATTATTTTATGTGCTACAAGAAGTGTCTTCCCATTCCCATGAAACCTCTAGGAGTTTCTTCCTCTTATCTCTCTAAATTGCTATATATTATATTTGGCTCCGAAACAACATTCGCTTTATGGATGTTTGCTCTTCTTTATTTAAATTTTTTGAGCAATTCAACCTCACAATCATTTCTAAAAGAAAGAAATAGAAGTAATAAATCAATGAGTTTCCATAAAAAAAAAACTAGATTCCTTCATGCAAATGATGATTTAGCTCGACTCGAGCTCATCCCGATAATCCTACATTTGATGCACTTTTTTATTTTTTCATATGAAGCCATATTCATGATTTTCATGTATTATTTTGGTGGGCAATTATAATACTCAAGAAACAATATTCTTGACATATGTTTTTTTTGGTTACCTTGTTGCCTTAGTAGTGAATGACTAAATTTTTTTTATAAGGGCATTTACATAACACTCCACCCAATTCCCTTGTATTTGCATATATAACAACTAAATTTTGCATTTTATATTTATACCATCAAAATCTTTAATATTACATAAAAAATCAATTTTTTAACTCTAAAAAGTGAAATACATCTTTTCATGCTCAAGGCATATGCCAAAAAAGTTAAAGTTTAGGTGTTAGACCTATAAATACACAAACATTAAGTCCAAAAAGAACAAAAGGAGAAATTTACATAAACGTCACACAATTCTTATGTATTTACATATGTAGCGTCTAAAGTTTTATTTTTATATTCAAGAAAATTGGCTTAACTATCACACAATTCTTGTGTATGTGCATACCTCATGCCTAAACTTTCATTGTTATACATGTCATTTTGGTTTTTAAACATATACATAAAAAAATATATATATATTTCACTTTTAAAATGATAATAATATTGTTTCTGATGTGATATTCAATATTTTAATATTATGTGTATAAAAATGAAGATTTAAATGTGAGATATTTAAATATATAAGAATTACTTATTCAACATCTCTTATATTTATAATCTTTTAGTATTATAA
>JXCR01144715.1:5452-40708 GCA_002079205.1 Phalaenopsis hybrid cultivar | reverse complement strand
CATACAATTGTTGGTATCGTTGACTATAAAATCGATCAAGGTCGAGGCATCGTAGCCTTCACCGCCACATAAGCTCTCACAGTTGGATTTCTCTTTTGAATACGTGGCAAGCCTTGTACCCATGAGTCTATTTTTTTTCTCGAATTTAAGCACTTATTTGGTCAAAAAAAAAATTATTTTACTTTTTTGAATTTAAATTTTTTAATAAGAGAAAAAGAGTGACAATGTGCATGTAATGATGAAATTTGAGATTTCAATGTTATAAGAAATACATGCCTTGAGCTAATGATTGAATGTATCAATCCTACCCTTTTAGCCTCTAATTGTATGCTTAGGTTGAGAAGCTATTCTAAAGAAAGAATGCTTAATTGAATCAATATGTACAAGAAAAATTACATTTAAAAATTTTATAAATATTTGTATTAATGTAAACTTAACTAGTAGCTATTTTGATTATATAGAGTACGAGTACTGGTTTCTAATTAAGGGGGGGCACCAACTTTACTTGTGCTAATTGAGTTTTGGCAAGTGATTTTAGCCATTTTGCTAAATTGGTTTGGCCTTTTGGCAGAGTACCATGGAGACCATAGGCGAGTAGCTTCACTGAATTAGGCAGACATTTTTGGCTACTAAGCATGATATACAAGCTTACTATACTAGTAAAATTAAATGAATCTTTTGAAAGAATAAAATATGATAAAATAAAAGTACATTATTGTATGTTACAAGTAAAAATAGTAATAGTAAAAATAAATGCAATCAAACAAATAATAAAGAGTGCATTGGATAAAAAAATCAAATAGTAAAGGGGGTTTAATTATTATTAGGAGGTTTGAAAGTAGACTACTAATTAAAATAAAATTAAATCTAAATAAGCTATGAGGGGGGGGGGGTGGGGGCAGTGCATCGTCTATCATTGGATAAAAAAATCAAATAGTAAAAGGGGTTTAATTATTATTAGGAGGTTTGAAAGAAGACTACTAATTAAAATAAAATTAAATCTAAAAATTTACTACTCTTTTGTTTCTCTTCTCATATACAATTGCTAGCCTTGTTGGATTTTTCTTCAAAGTTCTCCATCTAAGTTTAAGAAACAATGAAAGTCCCTCAAAAAACTTGTGGAAGGGAGCTCCTAAATTCGCTCAGAGGATCTCCACAAAGTCCTTGAATTAATTCATAAAGAATCCTTAAATATGACAACTCAATTGCTCCAGAATTCGTAATAATCGTTGTTAAATTATGACAAATTTTTTGTTAGCCCCTCATATATTCCTTAACATTGGGTTTAAGTGCCTAAGCATTGAAATCTTTTTTATTAGAGCTATATTAAATGGGTTCTAGTGTCTAGGCCTCTAATAGTAACACCTAGCACGTGGCTCACTATCTATAGACTTCCATATTTTCTAGTGCTAAAGCATTCAGTTGATAATCGTCTCATACAAACTACTATTTCTAGGTTCATAGACACTAAGTTGGGTGCCATCTTACCAACGCTCTAAATAACAGCATTTTTATTGTAACTTGATTAAAAAAATCCAAGACTTGAATTTGCATATTTTCATCTAGATTTTACATAAAAACTATCTCAATTACAAGATTCAAATTCAATTTTGTTAGTATAGNATATTATTTTTAAAAGATTAATAATAATAATATTTTTGATATAATGATAAGATTTGAATGATAAGTATGTAAATGTCAAAACTTAGGTGTTCTATTTTAAATGGCCCCACAGCGGGAAAAATTATTCCATACGGATCGGATACGGATCACCTGATCTACTGTCCCGATGTATTTCGGTGGGCCTCACCTAATTTTTTTTTTTATAAAAAAAAACAGAAATAATCCTGACCGTAGATCACCGTGATCTACGACCAGGATTGAACACCACATACAGAGATGCATGCGATGTCCGCACGCAATAATTCCTCGCACAATGGAGGCATTGGACGGTTTAGCTGTAAACCGCATAAACCAGAATGCGGTGGATGGGCCCCACACTCATAAATTCAGACACAATATTTGGTATCGTTGACAATAAAATCGGTCAAGGTCGAGGCATCGTAGCCTTCACAGCCACGTAAGCTCTCACAGTTGGATTACACTTTTGAATACGTGGCAAGCCTTGTACCCACGAGTCTTTATTTTTTTCTCGACTTTAAGTACTTATTTGGTCAAAAAAAAATTATTTTATTTTTTTGAATTTAAATTTATTAATAAGAGAAAAAGAGTGAGAATGTGCATGTAGTGATGAAATTTGAGATTTCAATGTTATAAGAAATACATGCCTTGAGCTAATGATTGAATGTACCAATCCTACCTTTTTAGCCTCTAATTGTATGCTTAGGTTCTAAAGAAAGAATGCTAAATTGAATCAATATGCACAAGTAAAATTGCATTTAAAAATTTTATAAATATTTGTATTAATGTAAACTTAGCTAGTAGCTATTTGATTATGTAGAGTACGAGTACTGGTTTCTAATTAAGGGGGGCTACCAACATTACTTGTGCTCATTGAGTTTTGGCAAGTGATTTTAGCCATCTTGCTAAATTGGTTTGGGCTTTTGGCAGAGTACCATGGAGACCATAGGCGAGTAGCTTCATTGAATGAGGCAGACATTTTTGGCTGCTAAGCATGATATACAAGCTTATTATACTAGTAAAATTAAATGAATCTTTTGAAAGAATAAAATATGATACAATAAAAGTATATTATTGTATGTTACAAGTAAAAATAGTAATAGTAAAAATAAATGCAATCAAACAAATAATAAAGAGTCCATCGTCTATCATCGGATAAAAAAATCAAATAGTAAAAGGGGTTTAATTATTATTAGGAGGTTTGAAAGAAGACTACTGATTAAAATAAAATTAAATCTAAAAAGTTACTACTCTTTTGTTTCTCTTCTCATCTACAATTGCTAGCCTTGTTAGATTTTTCTCCAAGGTTCTCCACCTAAGTTTAAGAAACAATGAAAGTGCCTCAAAAAACTTGTGGAAGGGAGCTCCTAAATTCTGTCAGTAGATCTCCACAAAGTCCTTGAATTAATTCATAATCAATTAAATTAGTATAGCTAAATCAAATAAATCATGTGCATTTAAGTATAACATGATTGAAATAATACATATTAATTTTTTGTTAGTTTCACACGCATCATGCATTTTTTTATAAATGAAATAAATATTGGTATAATTTGCTATGGCCAACAACTCTCATCTCAAATTATGTAAACTACATAGGAAGTTTTATATTTAAAATTTTTTAAATTCAAAATAAAGAAGAGTTAGGTTAATCAATCTCTAGTCAAACCATGCCTCTACGGCCCTTGGACTCATATTTCGGGTCATGCCTCTATAGCATCTTGACCACTAACCGAGTCATGCCTTTATGACCCCTACACTCATTTTTCAATCACGCCTCTACCGCCTCTAGACCACCAATCAAGTCATGCCTCTATAGCTCCTGGAAATATCTTTTAGGTCATGCCTCTATGGCCTTAGAGCCACCAATTGAGTCTTGCCTTTAGGACCCGTGGACTATTCTCTTTTGTCATACCTCTACGGCCTCTGGACCACCAATCGAGTCATGCCTCTGCGCCTCTAGACTGCTAATCAAGTCATGCCTTTATAACCCCATGACTCATCTTTTCGGTCATGCCTCTACGACCTATAGGTCATCAGTCGATTCATGCTTCTTTGACCCATAAACTTGTCTCTCTGGCCATGCCTCTATGTCCTCTAGATCACTAGTCAAGTCATACCTCTATGGCTCCTGAACCCGTCTTTCTATTCATGCATCTATGGCCTCTGGACTGTCAGTTGAGTCATGGCTCTATGCCCTCAGGACTCGTCTTTCCATTCATGCCTTTACAGTCTTTGGACCGCCAGTCAAGTCATGCTTCTACTCCTGTTATGCATCTACGACCTCTGGACCACTAGTTTAGGTACACCTCTATGACCCCCTAGACTCACTTTTTTGATTAGACATTCCATCCAATGTGGTTTTCCCTTTCTCTAGTTAACTAGGTTATGTAGATGCTTTGACTAACCCTGCTTCAATAAAAAATTGGACTGCTTCCAAGAAATGCATTGTGTCTTAGCATCGCAACACATTTGTTTGGGGTCATTTGTTGTCATCAAATTTGATTTCAAAAGTGTAAGGTGTCCACTTGAAAGAATTAGGATGATTTGATGTCAATTCATTCCATTCTGAAGCTCAAGATACCTATCTGGACCTCCTAGTATGTGTCATCAACAAGAAATCAGAATCGGTATCGATTTTATCCTTACCCGGTTATATTCACTTTAGGATGGGTTTGACTCTAGCTTGGGACATGTTTAACACACATTTCAATCTTTAGAACCTTAGCCCATCAATTTGGACTTGTTTATGGCCAACTGGAACCACAATGCTCGCCCACAGGCATTTTTGGGTGAGAAATTGGGTTTCATACCACTTTGTGTCACCTGAAGATTATCACAAAATTTAGGGGTTAATCTGGTGTTACAACGCATTTGTGGGCCTTCTTCGATAGCTAGAAATCATTTTCTTTCTCTTCAAAACCTTTGAGAGCCAATGGAACTCGTTTGGAACCTCCACTGCGCACCAAGGGCATGAAACTATAAACTTGAACTAGCGTAACCACCCCTAGATTTGGTGTGGTCAAGCCAAAATGACCTGAAACCATACTCAAGATAGAGAGCATGGCATAATAACACCACCAAAGTGAGATAGCAACACCTGGGTGATAGCAGGACCATGTCAGTTTCGGGTGTGGTCACACCTCCATTAAGAATTTTAGGGCTTTATGCCCTTAGGTCTGACGCGGGCATGTCTAGTTCGGACGTGTTCACACTGAGCCAACCGCCTCCCTAGCAAAAATTGTTTACTTTTTATTCCACTCTTGTTGGCAGCTAGTCCGTTGGCCATTATCGATCCAAGGGGTCAAATAAGAGTGCTACATGTAGCATCCACCTCCTAAATGACCATTCACATCTTGCCATGTGGAAAAACCAAAATATTTTAAGATTACGACGGAGGTTTCCCTCCATTTTCACTTGACTCTTGAGGATTCAAGGGGCCAATCTGAAAATAGCAGGAGAGGAGTTCATTCAGCTAGAGAGTGTTTTCTTGAGTTGAAGGAAGAGAATGGGGAGCTAAGGAGAAAGGCTACACTCTTCTTCTTCGTCCTCCTCTTCTTCTACTTCATTTCCTCCACCAAACCTATCTTTATTTACACCATATCTAAGAGAGGAAGTAAGGGAGTGTTCATTGAGAGCTTCATCCACATTATGAAAGGATATGGCCCTCCTTGCCTTCTTCTATGAAGTTGAGCTTTATCATACCAAAGAAATGCGACATCAATCTTTACGAAGGCGAAGATCCTTAAAAATCCTTGTATTTCTCTTTTCTTAGAGCCCACTAGGCTAGTTGTTAGAGATCTAATGATTTGGGCTTTTGTGCTAGAGGGAGGCATTCTAGGTTAGGACAACTTTCGTGGACAAATCTCTAATGAATCTGAGTGTTGTATTAGTTAAATTGAGATATGATAAAGTTTCTTTGAAAATTCTACCCAAAGAAGAGACTGATGCACTTTGACTTATATATTTACTAAATTATAAAAAGCACTCAAATCCTTAATCCGAAATTCACCCTAATCATTTATAAATTTTGAAATTACTGAAGGTTAAGTAATATTTATGTTTAATAGAATTTGATGTGAAGTAAAAATGCATTGTAATGTGATATAAATTTTGTTTTTTATTTGTTATATATGTTATCTTGTGAAAGGTGAATTTATTGTGCTTTTATTGGAACAAATATGAAGCTAGCTTGGGGGAGTAAAAGAGCTGAAATGAGAGCCTTTCCAATGAACTAGCATCCTGACATCTCATCTGGACACCTACGCACCTGAAGCCAGAGGAAAAAAAAAACCATTCTGACATCAGTATTAGGAACCTAGTTGCCTGAATCCCAAGTAACAGGTGCCTCGGTACGTGATATAGACACCTCAAGCCAAATAAACAGACGCATAGGCACCCATATTTGGCAGCTATGTGCCCATATATGCAAGAATAGATTTTTTCATGTCGATCTGTGTGGAATGACTTAAATTATGTTTCGTGAACTATTTTGATAAACTCTCTTGCCAGTGCGTTTGAAGCCAGGAGACTTTTAACTGTGAGAGGAGAGTGTTAAGGGTATTATGAGGGTTTGTCTAATAAATTTTCAAAGATACTTATTAGATCTTTCACTTGTAATTTTTAAGTGTCTTCCAGCCAATCTTGTAGAGAAGGAGAAAAGTCAGGTGGTAACATTTCAAAAGTGGTATTCTATTAGGTTATTTTATTTCTAAGCTTTTGTATTTAATTTGGTTTGATGAATAAAATGTTGTTTTTATTGTTTTAAATAATGAGTCGTACTTAGATCTTATTTAGTCCCTTTAATTGGTAGCTCGGGATCTAGTTTTAATTATTTTATGTGACTGAATTAAGATTTCTTCATGATGATATTTTAACATTCTGCACTTAATTTACTGGTAGCCTGACCCATTGTATTGTTAAAACTCATTGTGAATTATGAGTGTTGGAAGAAAACTTTGTTGAACAATTAGGTTAAAGCACACCTACTTACGAGAACAAGGATATTGCTTCTAGGTTAGTGCAATCATGTAGGGAGACACGAAATCCCAAGAATATTTGCATGGTTTAGGGAACTATCCCTAAACTGAAATATGAATTCCCATGCCTTCTTTGATCACTAGAAGGGGATAGGGAGAAAATCTGCTCTTGATTGTCACCAATAACTGTATCACTTATTTAAATATAAGTTTCTAAGAAATAATTCAGTGGAGAATCTTGCATTTAATAGAAACATTTACTTTAGTTAGGTTTGGTTTTTTTAAGGATTAGGAATAGTAACTTTAAAATCTCTAAAATTTGAACGGTTTGGGCTTTGGCATAGACCAAAAACTAGTGGGTTGGAGCTTTTCTTGTTTTGAAAGTCAACTCGTTCCACATAGAATCGATACCTAGACTCACGTCCCTATATTACTTGAGCTATATGTATAATTGCTTGATTGACGTCTTCTTCACAGCTATTCCATGCATCAGTTTGAGTTAATTATTATTTCTTATTATGATTAATGCGCTTTAAATGAGCATGTTATATAAAAAAAATAGTGTTTTATTGAGCCTTTTCTATCCAAGCATATTATGCTTAATAAAAGAGATTTTAATTAAACAAATTTAATAAACATGCATCATCACCTTATCAACACCAGCCTTATTGACCTATGCTTTCTCAGACACGCCATTTTTAAAATGCTTACTTGAACGTTAAGCTTTAGTTGATATATAACCATGCTTCCTAACAAGCTTATGTACAAACTTTAGACGATATATGTTGTTCAAACTATTCATTTTACAACTAAATTCATATAAAAGTATTCAAAAATTTTCAATTTGTTCATAAACAAACTTCAATTGAGCCAAGCAACATGAACTCATTGTACACTCTTTTCATTTGCAGCCCTCCTTTTACGTTAGGAACCAAGGATTATTGTCTCACACATGTTAAAGCTCTTTGGCTGATGACTTGAGCCATTATCTTTCTCAGCACTAAAAATTCATATACTTGGAAGACACTTTCGCAAAATGGTAAGGATTAAAAGTGTATTGTTTAATATTATAGGAAAATTTGATTTCTCTTTAATTATCTTCACAATAACACATTAATTGAGACTGACATCTGCACATGAATGCCAGACACTCCCACATGATCTTCCTAGCAAATGCTTCTAGATATCCAACAGTTAATCACAGCCTTTTAATGTGGGACTTTCTTCTTCTTTCAATTCTACATAAGGATATGATGAGTTCTATAACTTCAGAAGGCAAATCTTCAATATGCATATTTCCTTCGGTTTCATTGCCTCATAAATAAATGTTTAGATTTTCTGTTCTTGGCTGATGTGACACAAGTTCTATAAACAAGAACACAAATTGCCATCTGCCGCATTAAGCCTAAATTCATTTCATGCCTTTTTTTTATTTGTTTTGTCAGAAAATTCAGGCCTTTTTTATGTTTTGATATATGAAAAAAGATTTTTTTTTTTTTTATCCATGATTTTTATTTATAAAAAGTGTGGCTAAATATTAGTTAATGAATTTATGCTGTAACATTCAGATTTACTAATTAGAAATTATTTTAAAAAATTCATTGCTATTTCATGTTTATTCATTTTATCAACAAAGTTTTCTATCTAATAAACTCTAAATAAGCATCAAATATGTATTCTGTAAGAATGGTTTCATCAAATATATCTTCTTTTTCCAGTTTTTATGCTCTTCTTGACTCCAATTTGTTGGATTAAAATGAATAGAAAATATTTTTTTTTTCTTCAGAATAATATTGAGCAATAAATCACCAATATATTATTCGAATATGTAAAAATAGAATATTGCAGAGTATATTGAGGACAACTCTACAACATACGACAGCAGATTCAAAACACCTGGAGATGACGCAGCTGGGAGGAAATAATAAGGAACTCAATAATGTAAAGCATATACATGGAGATTGGGAGCCATAAAAAAACTTACAAGCTACATGAATTGACAGGAGAGCAAATAATACAGACTAAAAATGATTGAAAATGAATAATATCCATACAATGGCCTAATTGCACAGGCCGCAAAGGTCATGTGCATCATTAAAATATAACAATAATGGAGTAGTTTCCTCATGATTAGATTAAAAATTCAATTATTGCCTACTTAGCTGTCAAAAGGAACAATTTCAATTCCATGATTTGGCATAAAATATTGGGTCTGGTTGATGGAATCTTGTTGGAGACAAGAGAGATGGATTTTCTCCACAAGTTTCATAAAATTGTAGTTATTTTGTTAGTAATTTTTGTGGCTAAAGTGGAGAGCTTATAGAGCTTGATTGGATGATAATGTTATCAGGGAAATTGAAAATTAAAGAGAGTTGTTCACGAAAAAGGTTAGCTTACAGCGGACTCTTCCATATTGGGGACTACTAATGTGATGTGATGTAAAAATGAAAAATGACATGAGAACTAAGGCTAATCAAGCCAAGCAGAGGCATTGACCTACCAAGCACCACAAACCGACACAAGAGAAGAGTTCTTTATCAGGGGACAAGTATTGGCAATAACATAACTAGCAAGCATCTCGAAGGAGCCCTCATCGAGGAATAAGCCATATGTCTGATAGCAATTATTTTCCCTCTACCCGATAGCCCAGTTTCATCTTGCTGAAAAGAGTTTCTCAAATAGGGATCAATATTCGATAGCCAGACTAGAATGACAGATTAAGTCGAGTTTTATTGATCAGAAGACCATCAAAGGTCGGTCGGCAACCCAAATTCAACACTGTCGGACGAACATGTCTGACTGAACCAAGGTCTAGATATCTCAGGCGACCAAATCTGAGGGTAGCTGAGCCATAGACCCATACATGTAAAAATACATAAATATCATGTAAAATCCTATCTAAAGCGAGACAAAATATGCTCACATAATGTACCCTCTTCTCTATATATAGAGGAATTTCTTATGAGAAAGAGATAATAAACAACTCAGACTATTATTAATTAATGTAAACTTTTCTCTTTTTCTATCTCCTTCTTTTGTTTTATTTGTTTGGTGTATTTCATAAATAGATTAGGATTCGACATCTTAAATGATTAGAAGGCACCCCTCATCATTTTCGCACTTGCTAGGAGCCTTACCCAAAGGCTTCAGAGGGTTTTCCATGGAGATGTTTGAATGTCGTCCGACATAGGTAGAAAATGTAGAATAACAGAGGAGTCATCTTATAGTATTTATGAGAATCTTGGGAACAAAAACTCATGAAGTTCAGCCATTAAAACTTTATGAAATAAATGATATTTACTTTTATATTTAATTCTTTTATTCTTATTGCAGTTGTTACTTTTAAGAAGGAAGATAATGACTAAAATGTGTATACTAGGAATGCACCAACACAAATCTCAAGAAATACCGATGAACCAGAAGACAACGAAGAACAACTAAGGAGGGCCCACTAGTGAAAAATCAATGGACCCACTTGACTAAAATGCAGCCCCCTAAACGAGGCTAGAGGCCGACTAGATGCAAGCCATCTAAACTGAGAACTATGACTAATAAATTTGAGCATAGGCATCGACCGACCTCTTGGCACTACCCGACTCAAGGAAGAGTTCAGTATCCCCAGACATCTCACAGACGTCCATGAGTTCCTTATCAGGGGCAAAGAATGACAATAACATGACCAACAAACACTCGAAGAATCCCTTGTCAAGGAATATACTATCAATCAAATTATAATAATTCACCCTCTGTCAAATAACCTAGTCACTTCTGTCTTTTGCTCTATTTCTTGGGGGTGATTCAAGGACAGATCAAAATTTAACAAGTAGATTTTTTTTATTAATATTAAGAATTATATGCTGCTCATTTGGATGACTAATAACAAGATTAATATTTAATCAACATCCAATCATTCTACTTAGTTGGCATAGCCATTATATCTTCTATTCGCCATAAAAACACATCACATGAGTACATTAAATCTTCCTAATTCATTGAAGTGATGCAAATTGAAGAGGTGGTAATAATTAGCACAAGACCACAAAAGCTGATTAAGAATGCCGTGTGGATACCTCACTCAGAAAAAACTCACCTTAAGGCAGCCACCAAGAGATGAGAAGCCACAAGAAAATTCTCAGCAGAAGAAAATGACAGTATATCAAATAAAACAAAAAAATAAATAAGTAATTATTTATAAGGAAAGACAGCTTAGTTATCACCACACAAGTATCATGCTTCCGCATGCCATATGGCAAAAGGTTCCCTAAACAAATCAATAATAGAGAACATGGAATGATTGAGATGACAACTCGGCTTTGACAGGAACACATGCAAGTCGATTCTTAAGCTCTGTTGGGACACAAAATAGATGGGCTTCTCATGTCTGCCACAAGTCTCATACAATTATTTTTATTTAAATAATATTTTTGTGGCTAAAGTGGTATTATTATATGAAAAAAGTGTTTTCAAAAGACAATTAAAGTGAATTATTTCCCACAGAAGTTGGGTGAGCACTGAGAATTTGTCCAATGTAGAAGAATGTCAGCTAGTCATATCTACAGTGTTGAGGAACTATTGGCATAATCTTAGGGAAAAAAATTGCGTACGTTAAGGGGTACGCATCTCTGCGTACATAATAGTGTACATGGGAGTTATATGAGAGTTACAAGAGGGTTATAACCTGTTGTACCTCCCGTGTAACTCCCGTGTAACCTCCTGTGTAAATCCCGTGTAACCCCGCTGTAACAATTATACATGCTTGTAACTCCTATGTAACTCTCGTGTACACGCTTGTAACTCCCATGTAACTCTCATGTAACTCCCGTGTACACTATTATGTACGCAGAGATGCGTACCATTGACGTACGCAAATTTTTTCCTAATCTTAGGCCTTCTTTGGGTTCAATTTTGTCTTTAAGTTATATTTTTATTTACTTTTATTTAAAAATTAATTTTTTTAGTGATTTTTTGCATGCATGCTTTTAGCATTAAGCTTATAAAATAAACTTCTCTCGAAAAATATTCAAAATATTTAAAATTTATTTTAAGTATGTTTAAAAATAGTTGAATGTTATGACATATCAAATATGTTCTATTTCAAATAAAAAGATAAATAAAATAAATTAAAATAAACAAAATAAAAAATAAAAATCATTAATGATCCCAAATGGCCCCTAAGGGAATAAGAAAAATGGAACTACTTTTTTTTTTTAAATTCTAAAAGATGGTGTAGATTGTAAAATGTTAAGGGAAAAAATGTCTTGGACATTTCTAATCAATGATGAAAGTTTTTGGAAGATAATTTGGGTCACACCTATAATTATTTTTGGAAAATTCCATAGAAAAAAAAATAATACTACCTTTAGTGACGTAAATGAACCAAATCGAGCCAAGTAGGTGGATGTTCATGTTCTTGCTTGTTTATGAAAAATATATTGAAACTCGATTCAAGATTAATTAAGGCTTTTGGGATAATATTTGACCAGTTAAAATGATGTATAAGTAATTATATAGAATTAAATAGTATATTTTCTCATGAGAATCAATAGTATATATCAAATAGGTTAATTATTACTAATACTTATTATCTTAAAGTTTTTATTCAAACAATTGCAAAAGATTGAAACAACCTAAAATGAACTATTGAAAAGAGAGTTACTAATTATGAAGTTACTCTAATTTTTTTTACTATAGTTACAATGGTTTCTTAATTTGTTTTTTAATTTATAATTTTGAAATGTCAATAAAAAGCACTTTCATCTCCTCAACCTTTGTCAATCACTTTAAGGCCTAGATAATTTTTTTCTTACTTCAATATATGTCTATAAGAATTGAAACAATATATTTAATTTAAAATAGTTCTTCAATTATTGAAAGTTCCTAAATAGGTATATGTCTAATTTAATTTGAGAACTTGCTAAATTACTTCAAGCTGTTCCTCTACGACTCTATCAATATGTATATATAACACTAATTTAGAAATAAACCTATGCGGAGAAGGTGAATTAAATTAAACATGAAGTAATTTAAACTACTATTAGTGCTTCATAGAGAACATTATGATAAAACACAAGAATAAGTGTATAAGTAATCACAAATCTAGAGTTTATGTAATTAGTTAATGTTTTTAATAAAATGAAGAAAATAAAAATATTACTTTATTATTTCAAAAAAGAGAGAATAAGTACAAAAAATAAGAAAGATGGACCCTAACAATCTATATAGATTTGATCCTTGGTCTTTCTACACATTTTGATCTCAATTGCTTCCTTTTTCTATGTTATCTCCTTTCACTTCCCTGACTCATTAACAAAGAGTCACTAGAAAAAATCCTTGTCCCTCCTCAAACACATTGTGCTATCATCACTTGACCCTAAATAAACAAATCTCTAAACTTTCTATGGAACTCCAACAACCATCACTAAAACTACTTCAAAATTGAATGCTTAGGGTTGTTGCATCACGAAAATGATTATCAAAGAGCGTCGCGACGCTACTTGTGGCATTGCGATAGTAAACCCGGACCAGACAATAAGCTCTTCATCTTTTAGGCTGAATGTATGCTCTTTCTAGTGCTAAGGCAATCCAGTTTGTTGCACTAATATGCCATGCTCCATAGTCTATTGATTTAAATCTCCTCTCCCTTGGTGGTATAGTGTCATACAATAATGTAAAGGCATTATGCTCTCAAATTTTTATAAGTTTTCTTCTACTTACTTGTAACGTCGTGTCATAAAGTTTCCATTGAGGCCCCAAATTCAGTGCTATGGTACTAGTTTTTCCGATGTTATGTTCTCTATTTTCGTCACCATTTTCTAATACATATGGTAACATGTTGCTGTTAAATGTAAGCACCTAAGCACTAGTTTGCCTTTCTTAATCTTTGTTCCAATATTCTCCTATGAAAACTCTAGTAAAAAATGATATAATTAGTGATAAGTAATTATAATTTTTTTTTAGTTTTCTTAATAAAATTTATTATTATTTAAAGAGCTCAACACACTTAACAATTCTCTCGAATACAAAATATTATTTTTTCGCAAGTAGTAACTTATAATATTATCATATCCTAAACTTGTTAGAAGAATTTATTCTGAAATTTAAATATAATTAACCAATAGTATTATATAAATTTTAGTCTTTCATACATAACTATTAATCATTAATAAAAATAAACTAATAATACCTTAAATGTCTATTTCAAGTGACTCGTAACAACTTTAGTGTTTTTTTTGTGTTGTAATTGACACTTTGTAATCTTAAATTAGTAATTTTTTTTAAAAAAACTTAATCTTTAGTCATTAATTTTTTATAATTAACTTTTTTTGGTATTGAGTATAATATAATTAATCTAAATTTGATAGCCATGGATTATTACAAACAAGAAGAATGCAAGGTAATAATTTTTTATTTAATACTTAGTTTGAAGATTTAATTTTTTCTTCCATCTCTTTATTTTTTTTTATATATTATTGGTTATCTAATTGCACCATATAAATTTTTAAAATTTTCTCTAAATTTTCAAATATGGTGTTAAAAATAAACTATTATTATAAAAGATAGAAATATTATTCTATAATGAATTAAATAACTAAATAAAAATTTTAAAATTCATGGGTAGCATAAACCAAAACTTTTCTATTTGGCTTTGGATTAGACAACATTTATTTTAACTTTGGTTATAAGTTTCTTGTAATTAGTTACATCTTAAGAGAAATCATCTCATAATAATAATATTGATTAAAATAATGCCTCGCGGCTTTATGGATTTTAGCATTTATATTTTAAAGTTTTTTAAAATGGATTTTTAATTGGAAAAGATAGAATTAAAAAATTATTTCGTTGGATGTCAAAGAAGAAAATGTTAGAAGTAGTCAGTACTAAATGGCTCAATAGTACTCCTGCTATCTTGCATTGGGCAATGACACAAGATAATTTAAAAGCATAAAAGGTGAGGACTTTTAGTGTAAGGAAATGATTAGGCTCAAGATCTAAAATTATGATGATATTTGTTATCATAGTAAGATCTTTGACCTGGTTGAATGGTATGAAATGAGCACATAATATTTAATCCTATATAGGATTAAAACAAGGTCAAATCTACCAGTAAAAAGCAAAGTTTTCTAACGTGTGGTAAAACTAAATGCTTAAGAAAACCAATAAAATTATAATCAACCAAAATATAAAATATAATTAAAGGTCAGTTAAGTTGGGTACCACTATAGAACTTTAAAAGAAAAGGGAAATTGGTCAGCTTAGAATATTCCCTTGTATAGCTTAACATAAACTTATGAAACTGATGGATAGGCTTATGGGATCTTCAGTTCCTCCTAGTTTTGTGAGCCCCATGAAGCTCCCCTTGGAATTACCTGCATTTGAGGCTTCATCCCAATTCATCCTCATTCATCCTTATCCTTATGTCTCCTTATGGCTCCTTTTGCTCTTTCAATTCAACTCCATTTGGTTTTTCATAGAGATCATCTTCTGACACCCACCAACCTTCAATATTGTTTCAAGTCTAATTTTTAATCAATTTATTAGCTTGATATTAGGAAAGCAAACATGCACTCACTACAACACATGAAAAATAGATATCCATAATGAAGTACACTCATAAATAACACATGTACAATAAGCATGTGGATTGAACATTAGTGGCTAAAAAACTCAATGTCCTAATAACTTATGCTTTGGTACTAAGCATGGTCTGGAAAGCACATATAGAACATTTATTAATTTATGATTTCTTTTATGTTTTAGAAATTTCCTCACTAAGCATGATCACCTATAAAAAATAAGTATTAGAACTACATAAAATATTCATCCTAACATCTGGTTGGTGGGATATTTTTTTGATGGGTTCGATATCCACAATATCTTTTGGAATATTTTTTATCAAAATGATTGAATGCATCATTCAAAGAATAATATACTACGGTGAGAGGTAGAAATATTACCATAAACTGGATCAAATCACTTGGATGAGAAAAAAGTTTTTTAGATTTATGGATCCACAGAATCATTGCTTTGTTCCTACTTTATGAGAGTAAGATATAGTTTATTTTTACTCTGGGTTATGGTATCCCTATAAGATAAGTGTTGGCATAAACTTTAAATGTCATGAGTGTAGGATGCCCACTTGAATGCTATGTGACCATATCTCATTCATATGTTGCTTCCCATAGATAAAGACATCCATTGAGGTTTTCTAGTCTGTGTCTAAGGCACAAAACTAGGGATTGAACTAATGCACACGTGCCAGCGATTGGTGCACCCACTGGCATCAATTATTTTTGTTAGACATGTTGAATGTCTTTTTGAAACTTATAAGATCATTTTTCATTGATATAAGGTTTTCCATGACACAAGATATCTAAAAGAAACTCTCTGGCTCACTTTAGGCATGAAATCAGAGTTTGATTTAGTAGAATCGTGCCCAAAATTCATCACCTTTGGTTGGAACTAGTTTTTGATGTAACACATGTTTGATGTCAATTATAATATTTTTTAATTGTCATTTAATCAAAGATAGTCTCCCATGATCAAAGGTTTTTGTAGGATTTTCCATGAATGTTTTTTTTTTTTTGTAAAATTTGGGGTCAACCGGGCTAGACTAGGGCTGTGGCACCTGGTTTGGGCGCTAGGTGCTAGATCCGGGTGTATAGGCACTTGGAACTAGTAAATAGGTGCCAAGAAATGCACCCAAACATGCCCAAACTGAAATATTGGCGCTTGGGCTCCCAATTCTGGTGCCTAGGAGCATAGATGCAACCAAGTATGTTGTTTTTATTTACTTTTGCCCCCTCCTTTCCAATTGTGTTGGGATTAAGCATGGGTGTTTGGCTAAGGTCCAATGGGATTCTTCCAAGTATTCTCATCTCCTCAAGAGCCAATAGAATGACTCTAAGGTGGAATAAATCCTCATATTCTATGACTTTTGGAGGGATAAATGAACCAATGGGTGGCTTACTTAAGGCAAAACAAGGGGATTGGAATTTCATTGTGCACTGGTGAGTTTTTTAGTTTGGGGAGAGAAAGAGAGGCTGAGAGAGGAGAGCTCCTTGGTGAGAAAAGAGAGAAAGTAAATTCTTCTTTTCTTCTTCTTCTTCTTCTTCTTTTTTCTTTCAACTCCATCCTCCATTTTTTACCTTTTCCATCCTTTAGGAATAAAGAAAAATTTCATCCACCACTTCTTCTCCACTTCCTCATTTTATGAGAGTAATATAGAGAGATCCATTTCTCAAGTTCCTTGACATAATATGAGGATATCCTACGGATAAGCAAATCCTAGAGCAAGAGAGAATGTTTTTTCAACCATTGTGGTGGTGATAAACTCTAAACATCTTTGTTCTTTTCATAGAAAGACCATTGGTTGATTTTAGAGTTAGCTAGGATAAGTTGATGTAAGAGGAAAATTTAGGTTAGGGGAGCTTTCTAATTTTCCCCTACGTTCCATGGGTTTTCTACCATAACCCTACCCATTAACCTATGATAGGCAAGATTGTAGAAATCTCATAGTTGCCTTGGGCGGCTCTACCTTTTGATGGAAAAGAATAAGCCTATTAAACATAGAGAATAAAGTGGGTTTCTTTGATCATTTATTCTTTAGGTTATGATGACTTCTTTGATGGAAAAATCTTAATTTTATGTCGACTTTTCATCATGGAAAATTCTTCATGATTTATCCAAGCAATCAGAAGTAGGCTTCTTGTGACCTTATGTAATAAAAGGTTGGCACACTTCATAACCTTGAGCCTAGGACCTATGAGAGATCATTTAGGGAAGGATATTAGCTAATCAATAGAATTTAGTTCTATTTTTGGCATGTGCATTTGTACATTGCATGATCATACGATATGTAGAGCATATGCATGTGAACATTTTAAAGGTATTGGTTGAGATGCCTTAAAATAATACTAACTTAAAATATATTTTGATTTGCTTATGATTTATTTAAGGAATGTGAAATTATATTTTATGTTGTGTTAATGAATTGATGACACACACACAAACACATACACACACACACACTCACACACACACACACACACACATGAAAAATACATATTTGTTATATGTGCATGATTCAATGTCCAATAGCATAAAAAAATACATTTTTGCAATGTGTACATGGATGGATGTTCAATTACATAAAAATGTTTTTTTTTTGCAAAATATGTATGACTTAGTGTTTGATTGAATGAAAAAAAAATATTTATTTTTTGATTAGATTATGGTTTTATTTCTAAGTGCGTGAAAAATCAGATTTTTACTTGTGCTTTATTATTTAATGTCAAGCATGTTTTAATTACTCCTTTTTTAGAATGCTTGTGTGCTAGTTTCATTGATAGCCAAGCATTATGCCACTTCACACAACAGTTTGATAGATTTAGAAATTTGCTTGTGTGTATATACATTTCTTGCACATCATACTTTGGTTGTGGTTATCATATGATTGAGCATTTTGGTTGTAATCTGAGGAAGGTGTAATTCCCTCAAAGTGTATTGTACCCAATGTAACCAATGTGAATCATGTTGCTTTTGTGTGCATCATACGGGTGCAACGCCACACACATTTGCATGATGCATTGCACTCATCATTTGAATATGCACATTGGTTATCATTCAAAAGAGGTGTAATCTCCCCAGGGTGCCCTGTACTTGACATAATCAGATCTAGCATCATCTATGAATTTCATACAATTGTAGCACCATGTGCATTTGCATTTGCATTCTTGACATGTCTGTTAGAAGTGTATTTCACCATATGCTCATAGTGAATGCTCGTTTAGCATTTTGATAGTTTGAACCATCGTTTGACATTTGATATGATTGATCATACCTTGTAGAGAAGCCATATTATGTCAAGCATTTGACATATAAATTGTGATCACTCACTTCTCAATAGAGCAATCACGATATGCTAGATCACATTACATTTTTGTGTGATTATAACTTAGTCAACCTTGATGGCAAATCCTCCTTGAAAGATAAGTGACTTGATGTTGGTCACAAAGCTTTAATGAGCATTTTTCACGAGCATTTCGCATCGTATAATGTAAATTTTTTGCATCACGATTAACAAGCGTATGTTTATGCCAAGGTTCCATAAGGTCTAATGTATTCCACTTAGGTGTTGTTTTTACATGGGATCTACTTTAAAAAAAACAATAAAAAATAATATTTTTTTAAATAATAATATTCATCATGTTTTAATTTATTCTGAAATTAAGCATCCATAACTTAGATCATATGTGTGGTCAACCTTTTTAAGACATTTTTTTTCATAAAATCGTCATCTCTACTGGAGTATGTTAGAATTCTTGGATTTTTAGGATGAGGGCGGGCATGGAAACCGTCAAGAACATACGCTAACCTTAGCCACACTTCCGCTCACACTTAATTGTATGTGACTAGGACAATCTTTTTAACATGCTTGCTAGAAATAGGTAGAGTGTTGTTAGGTTATTCATATGCTTAGCTATTGTTATGGTTTATGGCTAGCAAAACATTTTGTTGGTGCATTTTATGAGTTTACTAAGTATAATGAATGCGCTCTAGCTTATTATGGTAGTTTTCTATGCAGGGAGTCATGCCCAATAAGGGAAGAGCATATTGATTTAAGCTAACAATGTGCCAAAACTTTTTGGGAAGTAAGCCAGCCATACAATAGAAATGCACGTGTCAAGTAGAAATACGTTCATGAGTTGCACACATCGTTCCCACAGAAAAAGTGTAATATTTTCTTCCACACAAAGGACGTCACTAAGTCCTAAAGTCTAAGAAAAATTAAGATAATATAGCTTGGATTCTGTTACAACAACGTTATTAAGTCTTAAGGTCCATGAAAAATAGAATACTCGATAAGGAAAGAATGCATAAAATAAAAGGAGGAGTTTGTGAGTTCTTTCAAGTTAGATAAGGCTCATGCCTTTGTGATTCAGGGATCATAGAGATTTTGATTCTTCCTAAATAGTTTTCAGCATGACTGATGTCAATTGGGGACATAGTATTCCTTATGTCTATGTCTGAGTCAAAGAATCCTAGAACCTATGAAGTTGATGCTTGCTCAATCCCCATGGAATTCCACATGAATTTTTCATTCCCATGAAAAGATTACAGAAATCTATTAGAATATGTCTATTCTCTCAAAATTTTGTGGTTAACTCTTCATTTCCACTCCACAATGGTTAGAGGTCATAGTTTTATGAAACATTTTAACATCCTAGTTGGCCAAACTTGAAGTAAATTAAGTTCTAAGGTTAACTAACAACATAAGCCATGAAGCACAAGAAAAAATGACTAACAAAAAAATATTATGGAAAATTCACTATAAATCTATTACACCCTACATCACAGAGACACAAAGAAAACCATAACTACTCATTACAAAGAAAACTATAGCGAAATAAAACCATGTGAAAATTCATTACGAGTAATATAATTATTAAAAACTTATAGGAAATTATTTTTTTTGTACAGTCAGCACCTTTGCCTCTCATACAAACTCTTCACAACTCACAAAATAAATAAAAACTCTCTTTTAAAGGCTTTCACCAAAGAAGGAAGATAACTTCCAAGAGAGATCTAAAAATATTTGACAAACTCTTTTCTTTCAGCCTCTAAGACTTCTTTGATTCATAACTCCTTTCTAGAAGCCCTAAGGAATAGTTTTATCAAAATAATCTCACTTTGGGTCATCAAATTTTCTTTCTAAAGCATTTTCTTGCTCAACAGAGTGATCACGCCCGTTTCTGGCATGGTCACGCTACTAGGCTGCATGGGCCAGCGTGGCCACACCTGATTGTGGAAGGGCCACATCTCCCTACTGCTTCAAGTAGCATGGTCACACTAATTCTATTTTGGTTATGCTAGCTATGTTCGATAGGTGGCATGTTCACTCCAGCTTTAGGCATATTCATGCTACTTCGGGGCACTTTTCGCTTGATTTTTTCATTCCAACTTATTCATATTCAACTCATGCATCATGTACAACATGAACACAAAAATCTTTCTCAAGCGTAAATCAGTGAGAAACATATAAAATTCTAGAAAAATAACAAGTAAAATCACATAAAATTAATTCATGTTAATACCCCCAGACCTACCATATTACTTGCTCTAAAGTAATCACATGGCTTAGTTGGGATTTATTAATTGAATTAGTACTCTTGTAGAGTTCTAACTTTTCAACTTGTTAATTGAATCTAAGTAAAAGTGTGAAATATCATTCAGACTTGATTATCTTTAATAGTTAACAACTTTATCTTTCCATAATTCTCTTCTTTCATTCTTAAGAGAATTTTTGTTGATCCTTAAATTGGGGCTACTTGGAATCCTTTTCATGAACCTTAAATATCTTTATCACTGTTTCAGTGTATTTTAGCCAACTCAAAGTTCTCCTAACTCATACCATTGAAAACAACTTATACCATGGTTTTGATGAAAAGGATCAAGGTTCAATTTATAACTTAAGTTTCGTTAGCTCTCCTTCAATTTTCTTTTCTTTTCTTAAATTTTTGTTGCGCCAATCTCAAGCTTCTCCTTAGGAATTTTTCACTTTTTGCTTTTTCTTTTATTAATTTTCTTTTATTCTTATTTTTCTTTTTCTTTTTTCTTCTAAGCATAAATACATCTAGTTGGCAGTTTCTTTTCTTTTTCTTTTAAAATGTGAAGAGGGATTATGCTCCTTAGGTAATAAAACTGAACAGTTGATTATTTTTAATTTTTCACTTCTTAACCTTTCTAGTTAAAACTTTAACATCACATTAGTTTGGTTAAAATGAACTGAAAAATATTAAAGATATTTTGATTGGCTAATCAATATTTAAATGACCTTTTTAAAGAATATATGGGCTTCTTATAAGTAAAGTCTGAAGTTGATAAGTTTTAAAATTTTATCATTACTCCTTAAAGTTAATCTTTTCCAAATAGAATTTATTTGCTTTAACTAAACTATGATAAGCAATTTGAATAAATCAAAAAATTCTAGCAGGAGTTATATAATGAAGTATAAATCTTTTGTTGAGCTAAGTTAACTAGCTCTCAGGTTTATAATAAAGTAGAGTTTTTCTCACCCAAACTTGTTTTTTTTTCTACACATGCATATCAAGAAAGTAAAAATAATAAAAAATAGAGCAAGTAAGTACAGGGAAAAGTAAAGATAGATTAAATCACATGAATCTCAGAAAGAAAATTACAAAGTGAAGCAGACAAAGGTAATCAAACGTTGCAACAGTGCCAATCTCAATATAAGGGTTGCTACTTTATAAGGAAACAAGATTCAAAATTAGTCCAAATGAAATATTGAGCCAATTTAAGAGAAAACTTTAAAAAAAATTTTATAGTAGGTTTTGAAATAAATGCAAAAAAAAAACATGTAATTCATCAAATAATACTTGGGTTGTCTCCCAAGATAGCGCTTGATTTATCCTTATTGATACACCAAAATAATATGTTGATTTAAGTATGTAATTTATGCCTATTTTTAGTGATATTGCACATTGAAGAAGGGTATTTTTGTGTTTTGTTGCAGGTATAAAAATTTTAGGCATTTGGAGAAAAAGTAGCAAAAAGGACAAAATTTGGAACAAAAAAAGCAAATTTTGGGAATCTGGCGCATGATGCTCCAGATCTGGTGTCAGATGCGCCAGAGATGAATTTTTGCGGATTAAGGTCGTTTGATGCTAATTTTGCCCGAATTTTCAAAGGGACACTTGTTCTAAACACCTTTTGGAGTAATTCAATGCACCTAGACACTTTGGAAGGTTCTTTTATGAAGGGATATTTCTCTTGGATCAAATGACACATTTTTTGAATTCAAAAGAGTTGACTTTTGGAGGGAAATTTAAATTCTTTTTGAAAGGAGGAAGCCCAAAATAATAGAAGAAGGCTTCAAGGAGTTGGGGTGTGACATGAAAGGGGGTGTTGTGGAAGGCAAGAGGAAGAGATAGAGAGAGAAAGTTAAGGGCTTGAAGATTTTCTTCTAGGGTTGTAAGAGGAGAGGGAAAGTGAGAGATTCCTTCTTCATTACACTTCTAAGAGAGAATTTAGAGTGCTTGTAAAGAGTGAAAGGCTTGGAGAGAACTTCTAAGGATTTTATTGGGAAGGATTGTAAAATAAGTTGTTTCTTTTATTTCTTTTATTTTGTAAACTTAGTTTTATAAATGAAATTCATGTTTTGTCCTATCCTTCTCATGAATTCTGAGTAGTCTTCTCTATTCTTTGACCAAAGAAAAATATGTTGAGATTTTCATACCTATTTTATACAAATATTGATGATATTGCACTTTAAAGAAAGGTATTTTTGATGTTTTGTTGCAGGTATGGTGAATTATGATCATTGGAGCAAAAAGATGCAAGAAGGAGCGAATTTGGAGCAAAAAGGAACAAAATATGAAGATTTGAACTAGGGCGCCGACGGTGAGCCCAATAATGCCGACGGCTAGCCCAACGGCGCCAACGACGGGTTTTCCCGAGAGTCCANATATATATATATATATATATATATATATATATATAAAGAAGATTTTAGCATCATTTATTTTATGAAAATTTTTCAAAAAGCTATCAAAAAAAAAACGCATGAATATATTTTTCTCCCTCTTTTCCACTTCCGCCAAAAAGAACCCACTCTCCCGTCTTCTTCAATTTCCCCTGAAACCATCGCTCTAACCCTCCCAGCGCATTCCCCTCCTTCCAGCCAACACCCTCTTCCGTTCCAAAACCATCGCGATTGAACCCTCTTCCGTTCCAAAATTATGTTGAGATTTTCATACCTATTTTATACTAACATTGATGATATTACATTTTAATATTTTGTTGCAGGTATGCNACCCTCCCAGCGCATTCCCCTCCTTCCAGCCAACACCCTCTTCCGTTCCAAAACCATCGCGATTGAACCCTCGCCTGTTGACCAAAGAAAATTATGTTGAGATTTTCATACATATTTTATACTAATATTGATGATATTACATTTTAATGTTTTGTTGCAAGTATGCTGAATTATGGTCATTGGAGCAAAAAGATGCAAAATTGAGCGAATTTGGAGCAAAAAAGACCAAAATTTGAAGATTTGATCTAGGGCCCCGACGACGAGCCCAACGGCGCCGATGGCGGGTTTTTCTCGAGAGTCCAGAATCAAATATTCTAGAAGACCGCCAACGGCACCATCGAGGCCACTGACGGCGATAACGGCGGTTCTCTTAACAAGTGCATTGAATATGGACGATCTTTGAAGGGACGCTTAGGAAACTCTTGGAAAACTCTTCTACAACTTTAAAAGAAACATTTGGGCCGGAAAAAAAAAGAGGAGAGCCCTATGGTGGTGTCTGCTGAGTTTTTTTTGTTTGTAAAGTGTAGAGAGTTTAATTTAGGGTTAGTATTGCNCTGTTTTTAAAGGGACGCTTAGGAAACTCTTGGAAAACTCTTCTACAACTTTAAAAGAAACATTTGGGCCGGGAAAAAAAAAGAGGAGAGCCCCGTGGTGGTGTCCACTGAGTTTTTGTTGTTTGTAGAGTGTAGAAAGTTTAATTTAGGGTTAGTATTGTGAGGAATTCTTCGAGAGATTGTAAGAGTGGGGATAAAGTGAAAGATTTCTTCCTCCTTGCAGTTTCAAAGAAGAATTCTGTGTGCTGTAAAGAAATGAAGAGATTCATAGGAAATTCAAGGAGTTTTCTTGTGGAGGAATTAGAGATAAGTGGTATTTACTCATTGAAGTTTGTATGACTTTACTTTTATATATAAGTTCTAAGTTTTGTCGTATCTTCTCCATGAGTTCTGAATAGTTTTCTCTATCTTTCTCCTTATCTTGAGATTTGGTGAAATGGTGATTTGAATTGGTTGAGCCATGAGAATGTTAAAGAATTTATGATGATATTTTCACTTCGATCTTAATTTACTTTCAATCTGACCAATTGATTTGTTAAAATATGTTGAGTTTTACAGCTAAAGTGAAGATTACATCCAAGATTTAGGGAGGTCAAAGTCCTTGAAATTTGGGTGCAAATAAATAGGGAAATAAAATTATCAGGCGTAGAATTGGAGATTTTAGAGTGACAGATTAAAATCCTCAATTCTCTCCTATCATTTGGGTGCTAAAGTGTAGATGTTAGCCCTCAGGTGAGGGGAACGTGGGAGCTCCAAAGTGAGAGCCAGTATCCTCCCAGCCTAGCCGTAGATTCACTAACCAAGCATAAGATTAGTCAATGTTCTTTATGCCTGGACCGAAGGGTAAGGAATATGTATGCTCCTATTTGGCACAATACAATTTTAACTAATTCACTTTAATTTCTTGACAAGGAGAAGGATGCTTTCTTATATATTGAATTTCACATTAGAAACTTTATTAGTAGAATTAGTTAATTAAGAGTTTGTTAAAATTACATATTTATTTCAATTGTCTATTAGTGACAAATAAGCCATTTGAACTGTATTGTTGTGATTAAGTATTGATTTTCTAAATCCTAGTTCGTAGCCTCTAGTATTACTCCCTGTGGGATCGATAACCAGGACTCCATTAGAGCTCTGTATTACTTGAGCGATTGACCAAAGGAAAAAATATTGAGATTTTCATACCTATTTTATACTGTTTTTATGATATTGCACTTTAAAGAAAGATATTTTGATGTTTTGTTATAGGAATGATGAATTAGGGTCATTGAAGCAAAAAGATGCAAAAAGGAGCGAATTTAGAGCGAAAAGGACCAAAATGTGAAGAATGGAACTAGGGCCCCGATTGCAAGCTCAACGGCGTCGATGACGAGCCCAACGGCGCCAACGACAAGAATTTTCCGAGACTCCAGAAATAATTCACTTAGAAGGTCCGCTGACGGTGCCCTTGAGGCCGTCGAAGGTGCCCTCGAGGCCGCCGACCGTGAGCTCGACGGTTATGTCCAATTAGGCTTTGGATGAGGACGAATTTTGGAGAGGTGCTTAAGCAACTCTTGGGAAAGCTCATCCACAACTTTAAAAGAAGACTTTGGCTGAAAAATAAAGAGAGGATGCTCAAAATTGAAGTGTGGAAAAAGTGTAGAGAGTCTATATTGTGAGGAATTCTTTGAGAGATTGTAAGAGTGGAGGGAAAGTGAGAGATTTCTTCCTCCTTGCCGCTTCAAAGAGGAATTTTGTGTGCTGTAAAGAAAGGAAGAGATTCAGAGGAACTTCGAGGAGTTTTCTTGGGGAGAAATTAGAGATAAGTTTATTTATTGTTGTAGTTCGTATCACTTTGCTTTTATATATGTATTCTGAGTTTTGTTGTGTTTTCCCCATGAGATCTGAGTAGTTTTCTCTGTCTTTTTCCTTGTCTTGAGATTTGTGAAATGGTGATCTGAATTGGTTGAGTCATGAAAATGTTAAAGAAATTGTGATGATCTTTTCACTTCGATCTTAATTTATTTTCAATCTGGCCAATTAATTTGTTAAAATATGTTGAGTTTTATAACTAAAGTGAAGATTACATCGAAGTTTCAGGGAGGTCAAAGCCCTTGGAAGTTGGGTGCAAATAAATAGGGAAATAATATTATCGGCATTTAGGGAGGTCAAAGCCCTTGGAAGTTGGGTGCAAATAAATAAGGAAATAAATTATCAGTTGAATTGGAGATTTTAGAGTGACAGACTAAAATCTCTAATTCGGTCCTATCGTTTGGGTGCTGATGTGTAGATGTTAGCCCTCAAGTGAGGGGAACGTGAAAGCTCCAAAGTGAGAGTCGGTATCCTCCCAGCCTAGGAAATAAAATTATCGGGCGTAGAATTGGAGATTTTAGAGTGACAGACTAAAATCCTCAATTGAAATAGGGAAATAAAATTATCGGGCTTAGAATTGGAGATTTTAGAGTGATAGACTAAAATCCCCAATTCAATCCATTATCGGGCGTAGAATTGGAGATTTTAGAGTGACAGACTAAAATCCTCAATTCGGTCCCATTTGGGTGCTGAAGTGTAGATGTTAGCCCTCAGGCGAGGGGAACATGGGAGCTCCGAAGTGAGATCCGGGGTGCTGAAGTGTAGATGTTAGCCCTCAGGCAAGGGGAACGTGGGAGCTCTGAAGTGAGAGTCGGTGTCCTCCCAGCCTAGCCGCAGATTCAGTAAACAAGCGTAAGATTAATTAGTGTTCTTTATGCCTAAACCAAAGGGTAAAGAATAAGTATGCTCCCATTTGGCACAATACAATTTGAATTGATTCATTTTATCCATTCACTATAATTTCTTGACAAGGAGAATGGTGCTTTCTTGTATATTGAATATCACATTAAAAACCTCATTAGCATAATTAGTGATTTAAGAGTTATTAAGAAAATTACATATTTATTTCAATTGTCTATTAGTGACAGATAAACAAATTGAATTTTGTTGTTGCGATTAAAGTATTGCTTTTCTAAAATCTTAGTTCGTAGCTTCTAATCTTACTCCCTATGGGATCAATATCTAGGACTCCATTAGAGCCCTATATTACTTGAGCGATACGTATAATTGCGTTGATAAGTATGACTTTACAATTATTGAATATTTATTACATCTATATTTATCAAATCTATAACTGTTATTAAGTTTATGTACAGTTGCTGAGGAATTAATTCTTTTAGTAGCAATATTAAATACTTATATTTTTAAGCATATATAAAGTCGCGGTAAGCGATATGTATACTTGCGTTGATAAGTGTGACTTTGCAATTATTGAATATTTTATATACATTTTTATCAAATCTATAACCATTGTCAAGTTTTTGACGTTGTTGCTGGGGACTTAAATATTCTAGCAACAGTATCAAATTCTTGTATTTTTAAGCATATATAAAGTCGCTGTCAAGTTTTTGGCGCCGTTGCCGGGAGTAAAAAAATCATAATTAGAGTAACGAACAAATTAAGACTATTAGAAAACTTTTACTTGAATTGCAACTTATTTTCATGTTTAGTTAACTATTTTTTTGTGTACTGATTTCAATTGTATACGTAAATTTGGACTTGAAAATCTTATACCCTACTATTCAACACACTATTAGAAAAATTAGAAGATTGAGAAGAGAACCTAGAAATTCTGATACAATGGAAAATCTGTTAGGAGAATTAGAAAACTAAGAAAAGAACCTAGAAATCCTGACACAATGGAAAATAATAGAACAATCAAGGAATAGAAAATGAACATCAACCGAGACCTCTACGAGATTATGCAAATCCTACAGTAGATACAATCTATCCAAAATCCTCATGTAGCTGCTAATTCATTTGAGCTTAAACCTGCTATTATCCAAATGGTACAAAACAATCAATTCGGAGGTACACCAAATGAAGATCCTAATTTACACCTCACTAGTTTTGTAGAACTTTGTGCTACCTTTAAATATGACAGGTTTCGAACGATGCTGTTAAACTTAGACTTTTTCCTTTTTCACTTAGGGATTAAGCTAAGATGTGGTTAAATTCATTAGCACCTGGATCTATTAGAACTTGGGGAGAACTTAAGGCTAAGATGTGGTTAAATTTGTTAGCACCAGGATCTATTAGAACTTCGGGAGAACTTTCATTTTTTCACTTAGGGATAAGGCTAAGATGTGGTTAAATTCGTTAGCAGCTGGATCTATTAGAATTTGGGGAGAACAAATTTCTATCCAAATATTTCCCTTCATCCAAAACTGCTAAACTTAGAAAACACATAACATCATTTTGTCAGATTGATGGAAAGTCGATATATGAAGCTTGGGAGAGATTTAAAAATCTTCTTAGGAAGTGCCCTAATCATTTGTTACAAGATTGGTTGATAATTCAAACTTTTATAATGGATTAGTGAGATCTCTTAGATCGATTATAGATGTTGCGACTGGTGGTTCTTTAATTTTAAAACTTTTTGATGAGGCTTATTCGTTAATAGAAGAGATGGCTACCAACAATTTTCAATGGCCCTATGAAAGGGTAAATCCTAAAAGAGTAGCTAATATCCACGATTCTGATGCAATATCTATGTTAGCTTCACAGATTACTGCAATATCAAAGAAATTAGATCATTATGGAATGAATCATTCTCCAATACCTACTATGATGGAAGAGAATTCATCTGGGAAATTTTTGGATGTTCAACCTTCGTATGAGACTTTAAATGTGATTAACAATAGACCCAACAATCCTTATTCAAATTATTATAATCCAGGTTGGAAGAATTATCCTAACTTTAATTGGAATAACAATTCTTCTATCAATCAACAATGGGCGAACAACCCAGTGAACCCATTGGAAAATTCATCCAACCAAGGAAATGTTAATTATAGACCTTCTTATCCTCCAGGATTTAACAGTAACACTCAATTTAAGGAAAAGAAGTTTTCTATGGAAGAGATGATACTAAACATGGGTCAACAATTGTAGAATCAAGGAAATCAATTACAAATTCAAGGAAACCAGTTACAAAATCAAGGAACTGCTATCAAGAATATTGAAAACCAATTGGAGCATATCGCTACTGTGCTTAGTAACCGAACATTGGGAACTTTTTGTAGTACTGTGGAACCAAATCCTAAAGATCAAGGAAAAGAACAGATAAAAATGATACAATTACAAAGTGGAAAAGAATTGGAAATAAGAGTGCAGAAAGAAATAGAAACTGAAAAAGAGAAAGTGGATACAGAGAAAGAAAAGATCATGAATACCCAAATTTAGAGTATCCATTTACACCAATGAAAATTACTGTGGAAAAACCTCCACCTGAAACCCAATTTAGAATATCCACTTACACCAATAAAAATTACTGTGGAGAAACCTCCACCACCGTTTCCTAAAAAAATGAAGCAACACCAAAAGGATAAATAATTTTCCAAGTTTATAAAAATTCTTAAGAAGTTAACAGTAAATATTCCCTTCGTAGAAGCTTTAGAGCAAATGCCCAATTATGTGAAATTTATGAAAGATATACTGATATTCCCTTCGTAGAAGCTTTAGAGCAAATGCCTAATTATGTGAAATTTATGAAAGATATTTTGAATTCCAAGAAGCTTTAGAGCAAATGCCCAATTATGTGAAGTTTATGAAAGATATTTTGAACAAGAAAATGAAGTTCATTGATAATGAGTGCACTTAGCGAAGAGTGTAGTGCAATTATTCAGAAAAAGTTTCCTGAAAAATTAAAAGATCTAGGTAGTTTCACTATACCGTGTGCTGCACTTAGCGAAGAGTGTAGTGCAATTATTCAGAAAAAGCTTCCTGAAAAATTAAAAGATCTAAGTAGTTTCATTATACCGTGTGCTATCGGTGAAAAATTTTATGGAAGAGCTTTATGTAATTTGAGAGCCAGCATTAATCTTATTCCTCTATCAATTTTCAAAAGATGAGGAATTGGAGAAGTGTCAC
The DNA here is from genome assembly GCA_002079205.1 of Phalaenopsis hybrid cultivar. Lineage (NCBI taxonomy): Eukaryota > Viridiplantae > Streptophyta > Magnoliopsida > Asparagales > Orchidaceae > Phalaenopsis > Phalaenopsis hybrid cultivar. The sequence continues at coordinate 10,757 of JXCR01144715.1, read as the reverse complement.
CTACTTCTGTAACTCTTCAGTTAGCGGATCGTTCAGTTACTTATCCTAAAAGAGTCATAGAAGATGTGTTAGTAAAAGTTGATAAATTTATATTTCTTGTGGATTTCATTGTTTTAGATATGGAGGAAAATAAATAAATACCTATAATTTTAGGGAGACCTTTTTTAGCTACTGGAAAAGTTATGATAGATGTTCAAAAGGGAGAATTAACTATGAGAGTTAACAATCAAGAAGTGATTTTTAACATTACGAAATTTATGAAATACCCTGCTGTTGAAAGAGATAATGAATGTTTACACATGAAAATTAGTGAACATCTATTGCACGAACATTTTAAAGAACATTTTGAAGAGAAAGAACATTTTGAAGACAAAGATAAAGTTACTTTGGACGACATAGAAAATGAAGAATTAAATTATGTTCAACAAAGGTTTGAGATGTTGGATATTACAGGAAATGCTGATAAGAATCTAGTTCTGTCAATTATAAAACCACCCGAACTTGAGTTGAAAATATTGCCTAACCACTTGAAGTATGCGTTTCTTGGAAACTCATAAAAACACCTGAACTTGAGTTGAAAATATTGCCTAACCACTTGAAGTATGTGTTTCTGGGAGACTCGTCTACATTAATTGTTATTACCAAGCCACTTGAAGTATGTGTTTTTAGGAGACTCATCTACATTACCTGTTATTATATCTTTTCCTAGCCACTTGAAGTATGTATTTTTAGGAGACTCATCTACATTACCTATTATTATATCTTCTGCCTAGTCACTTGAAGTATGTATTTTTAGGAGACTCATTTACATTACATGTTATTATATCTTCATAAATGATTTGCAAGAGCAAAGACTTTTGGATACATTAAAAAGATATAAGAAAGCTTTTGGTTAGACCTTAGCTGATATTAAAGGAATCAGTCCCTCAATCTGTATGCACAGAATTATATTGGATGAACAATATAAACCAAGAGTTGATCCACAAAGAAGATTAAACCCAATGATGAAAGAGGCAGTCAAGAAGGAAAGTTTGAAATGGTTGGACACTGGAATTATATATCCTATTTCGGACAGTCCTTGGGTAAGTCCAATTCATTGTGTTCCTAAGAAAGGAGGAGTGACTATTGAAGCGAAAGAGAATAATGAATTAATACCTGCCAGATAAGTTACTATGTGGCGTATTTGCATTGATTATAGAAAATTAAACACTGTCACTAGGAAATATCACTTCCTTTTACCATTTTTAGACCAAATAGTGGATAAACTTGCTGGACACAAATATTTTTATTTTTTAGATGGATATACCGACTATCATCAAATTCATATCGCTCCTGAGGATCAAGAAAAGATAACATTTACTAGTCATTTTGAAACTTTTGCTTTTTAAAAAATGTCTTTTGGATTATGTAATGCACCTGCAACATTCCAGAGATGTATGATGTCTATATTTAGTAAGTTAATTGATGATGAATTAGAAGTGTTTATGGATTATTTCTATGTATTTGGAATATCATTTGACGTATGCTTAAATTATCTTGAAAAAGTTTTGGAGTTATGCGAAAGAACTAATTTAGTTCTAAATTGGGAGAAATGTCAATTTATGGTTGCAGGAGAAATTGTGTTAGGGCATAAAATTTTGGAAAATGGTATGGAAGCAGACCCTGCAAATATTCAAGTTATATCTAAATTAACACCTCCTACTAATGTAAGAGGGGTTAGAGGTTTTCTTGGACATGATGGTTTTTACAGGCGTTGAAACTCCACCAAATTCATCCATATGTTGTCCAATTCCATTGAAAACCTTAGATTTCGAGTGTTTAACCGAAGAAAGTTCATTAGTTCCGAGGCGCAGCGAATCTTGAATAAAGTGCTAACAAAGAGGAGATTAATAAAAGAAAGAGGATTCGTGAAATGAGGATTGAACAATCCTTCGACAACAATTAAAGAGATGATTGTGCGACAAGGATGGGAAGTGTTGTGCTACACTACAACCGCCGTAAGCGTTCCTGTGGTGAAGGAGTTTTATGATTATTTGCATGGAATCAACCAGGGAGTCGTCTTTGTGCGAGCTAGATGGATAAATTTAACTCCTGCATGGACTAATGAGTTATATATGATCTAGAATGTTCCTGTCTGCCATTATTCCAACTTCTTCCAGACAAGAAACCTAATGAATTAGATCTACCAATATTTGACGAACGAGACTGAAGACTGAGAAATGAGAGAAAACGGGTATGTTAGTTTCTCTGCAACACTTCTAAACCCCGTTTCTAAAAATTGGCACTTCTTCATTTCTGCAAAACTATTATCGACGATGAGGATCGATAAAGTTACTAAGGAAAGTGCTATTCTAAATTACTGCATCCAAATGGGGCTGTCGATCAATATTGGATTGATAATTGTGAAGACTATTTTTAGCCTGATCATTCATGGATCAACTTATGGGCTTGGACATCCTTCAACAATTTTCTTACTTTGCAGTCAGTTCTAAGTGTCTTATGAGAATTGGGAAAAAGTACTTCTACCTTGGAAGCCTTTGGACCCAACCGAGAAGTTCCCAGCCAATGAAGATGAGAATGATATGACTATTTTTGTGGATCAATCACCTCAGAATTCACTTCCTATTCAGCCTTTAGTTCCGCAAAAGACACTAGTGATCCTTCGCAGAATCAAGAAATTGGAGAAAGAGATACAAAATTAACAATACTCTGATTTTTTTGATCATCTAGACTGGAGGATGAAAGAGCATTTTGATCACTCTAGACATATTATTCATCTAGATTGGAGGATGAAAGAGCATTTTGATCACTCTGGACATATCAAAGGAAGTTTGATACGATTGATGAGGAAGATGGGATTGATAGAAGAGGACTCTACTGAAGAATTCCCATACCGACTCTTTTATAACCTCTTCGTTCATTCAATCAATGGGTGATATCAGAGGAGAAACAAGCACAGAACTAGAACAGTAGTAGATTTACTTTGCCACCTGTATGTCTAAGTGTGTGATTTGATTTGAACTTATGTGTTTAGGTCACTTTCTAAATTTGCTTTTAGATCTCAGTATAGTTGAGATTGAGCATAGGATATTTATTTTCAGCATTTAGAGTGTTGTGGCTTGGATTTCGACGCTGAATTGATGTATTGAGGTTGAGAAAATACCAAACTTATGTGTGTCATGTAACGTGTACTGTAACTCTTGGAATTTATATATAATTGTAAGGTTTTGTGTTGTGAATGTTTATTTGGGTTAGTACATCATTTAATCACTTAAAATTTATGTCTAGAATGATTGAACGGATGTCGTCGAGGCTTGAAATTGATCAAAATTGCAAAAATTTGGAAATTGAACCAATTTTAAAAATCTTGTCGACGACGCCATCGACACTGCCGATGGCAGATTTTTCCCTAGACTTAGGCTATTTAATTCAATAGAGCTTGCTGACGGCACTAAAGACCCCGCCGATGGCGAGATCCAAAAAAAAAAAACACTTTTAACTGCGATTTTGACTAGTTAACCGCCACTATTCATCTTCCCCTTCCTCTTAAAAAATGAAAATTTCGATCTAGGGCTTGAAGATCTTGGATTTGGGGCGATTTCAAGGCATTTAGACACCAGATTTTATCATCTCTCGGTAAGAGCTTCACTCCAAACTAGAAATATTTGATTTTTACCTTGAATTTCTTCCACATTGAGAAGAGCCGAAAAAATTGAGAATGTGGAGAAAATATTTGGAAGAAATTCATGGAATTTAGATATGAACTCTTAGAGTCACTATTGGAAGCCATTATTTGTGTATTTGAAGTGTATTTTAAAATTTTTTTCATAATTTTGATTAGATTGACATGACTCCGCGACAAAAGAGGCGACTTGAGTTTGATGAATCTTGCTTCGTCAATGCGAAGGCTCAGTCGAGATTTACTCAATATTTGAAGGGAAGAAATGTATACAAGATCGTGTTTTTGAGAGTCCGGGAGGAGAAGTTGAACAAGTTATTTCCGAATGGAGGTGTGAAAACTTCTGTTATACCACCAATAAGGCTGCTATGAATATTATGAAAGAATTTTATGTCAATGTGTTCTATTCTGAGGATGGAACCATTCGAGTGAGGGGTTTTTCTGTTGAGTTTAGTGCCATCCGCAATAACTCATTTTATGAAGTCTCAGACTCCTATAGCTGCAATTATGAACCCATCAGTACAATGGAAGGCCCACTGAACGATGTCATCAACTTTCTCATTGATGGGAAATGGACATGAAAGATAAAGAAATGAGAGGGTAAATTTTTTTGCTTTCATGTTGAATGTCACATCTAAAGCGTGGCACTATTTTATTTCCTCTACTCTATTACCTAACTATCACCATAGTGAGGTAACAAGAGATAGAGCTATTCTGAATTTCTGTATTCAGAATAATAGAACTATAAATGTGGGGAGAATTATTTATAAGAATATATTGACCACGGAAAAGAGTGAATCAAGTGGAGGTCTGGGACATCCTGGCCTCATTTATGCACTTTGCCTNGGGGCTCAATGATGTAAAAGCTATGAAAGACTTATAAGGTAAATGAATGCTTTGAGTTTCAAATTTAGGGAAAGAAAGGTGATGTTCAATATTATTAAGGCTTTCCAGATATAGTAATCCTCACTTGGAAAAAAAAAAGAAAGGATTGACAACAATCCCTCAAAAGAAAAGAAAAAAAAAAGGATTAAAAATATCCAAATGAAAAAAAAAATAAGTGAGGAGAAGCTTGAGGAGATGTCTAATAAAAAATTGGCTTCACTTGGACCTACCTAAAGGGAAAACCTAAATACATTCCTAAACTTATATTTATAGAATAACATCTTTTACTAGTAGTGTTCTCATGAAGTTTCTATCATTTGAATATTCTAAGTGACTTGATATTACAACATATAGTCATTCTTGAAATGAATAGAAAACTAGAACTCTTAAATTTGATGACTAGATAGTCTTGTACCAACAGAGTTAATTTAATTACTTGAAATTTTTCTAAAAATCTCACTATGGTATTTACTTAAATCAAACTTATAGTATTTCTTAATTATAACTTTACTACAATAGATCATAACTTTTATGTAGTACTAAAATTACTTGAGGACAAGTAATAGTTAAGTTTAGGGGATTTTGACCAAAGAAAAATATGTTGAGATTTTCATACCTATTTTATACTAATATTGATAATATTGTACTTTAAAGAAGGGTATTTTTGATGTTTTGTTGCAGGTATGTTGAATTATGGTCACTGGAGGAAAAAGATGCAAAAAATAGCGAATTTGGAGCAAA
>JXCR01144714.1:19072-80360 GCA_002079205.1 Phalaenopsis hybrid cultivar | reverse complement strand
GCTGTTTCAACTACTGACACAACCATTCCATCTGATTCTACTGGTTTAGACCTCTTGCTGAGCCCTGCAGTTTTCCTGTTTGATGGAGGGTGTAGTCTATAACACCTTTCCACATTATGACCAAACATTTTACAATGTTGACAATAAATTGGCTTTTGTTCCATTACAATTTGCTGCCAAAAGCCTTCTTCAGAAGTACCAATCCAAACCCTTTCTAGAGAAAATAGAAATAGAGAATAGAGAGGGTACGAGAGAGGTAGAGAGTGATGAAAGAAAGAGTGAGACAATGAGAAATATATTAAGAAATAAAGATAGAGGGAAAGGCCATGGAAAGATAGAGGGAATGACCATTCTCTTCTCTCATGCTCCCCCTTACTCTCTCTTTTTGTCTTTCCTCTCTCCCTCTCTCTCTCTCTCTCTCTCCCTTTCCCTCTATCTCACTGCTCTCTATCTTCCCTTGCTCTCAATTTATATCCTGCTTTCTCTACTTTTTTATCTTCTCGCTCCTACATTATCTCTTCCCTCCCTTTAAAGAGCATCTTTGCTCACTCTCTCTATCACTCACTCTCTCTCATGCTCCCTCCCTCTCTCTTTTTAGTCTCTTACTCACTCACTCTCTCTCTCTCACTCTCTTTTAATCCGTCCCTCTTACTTTTCTCCCTCTCTCTTTCTTTTTCTCATGCTTTGTTATCCCACTCCCTTTCTCTCTCTTGCTTTCTCTCACTCCCTCTCACTCTCTTTCCTTCCTATCTATTTCTCACTTCTTTTGCTATCAATCTCTAGCACTTTTTATCTCTCACAATCTCTCTCTTTCTTTCTCTCTCTCCCTCCATCTTTCTCACTATCTCTCATTCTCTCTCTTTCGATATCTCCCTCTTCCCCTCCCTTTCGATATCTCTCACTTCCCCTCCCTCACTATTGTCTTTCTCGTTTTCTATTTCATTCTCTCTCTCACTATCTCTCCCTCATGCTCTCTCTCATTCTCTATCTCTCATTAGTTCTTTTTTCTTACCCTCTCTCCTCTCAGTTTCTCTCTCCATTTCTTCTCTCCTTCTCTTTCTTGCTCTTCTTACCCTCTTTGCCTCTCACCCGCCATCTCTCTCTAGCTCTATCTCTCTAACTCTCATTAGAAGTGTGAGAGAGTGGAAGGGACAGAGCCTCTCTCTCTCCCCCTCCCTCCCTTGGTAACTATCTCCCTTACTTCGATCTCCACCTCACTTCAACTATTTATTCTCATTCTCTCTTCTCTTTCTTGTACTATTCACACACACTCTCTCTTTCTCCATTTCTTTCTCTAACTTTATCTCTATTGCTCTTACTTTCTTACCTCTTTTCACCCTCTCTATCTCAAAATGTCTCTTTCTCGGTCAGATTATACCTCTCCTTACCTCCCTCCCTTATACCTCTATCCCACTCTATCTTTCTCTGTCATTCTCCCTCCCTCCCTCTTCCACCTCTTTTATGTCTTTCTATGTCTCTCTCGCTCCCCCTCTATCTCTTCTTATCTCTCTTTATCCTCTCTCACACCTCTCTAACTCTCTTACTCAATCTCCTCTCTTCATTAATTTATCAACCTATCTTCTCTCTCTATTATCTCTATTTAGATGCTCTCTCCTTTATTCTCTCCCCCTCTTTTTTATCTATTTCCTTTTATCTCTCACTCTAAAGAGAAAGATAAAGAGTAGAAGGATAGAGAACTAAAGAGAGGTAGAGAGCAAGAGAGAAATGAAGGAAGATAGAGAGATTGATAAAAATGTGGAGAGAGAGAGAAAGAGATTCAGAGTAAAAGTGAGTGGGAATGAGAGAGGAACAAGGAGGGAGTGAAAGCAAGGGAGGGGGAGATGGAAAGAACAAGTTGGTTCCCCATCTCTCTGTAACCCACTCTCTACATTAGTTTATCTCTATCATGTGAGAGAGTTCGAGAGAATAGAAATTGGAGAGTGAGTAAGAAAGCTAGTAGTTATGTAGAGTTTGAAAGAGAGAGAGAGAGACAGAGAGGGAGATATATAGAGACTGTGAGAGAGATGTAGTGCTAGAGAGAGATAAGATAAGGAGAGAGAATAAGAGGTATATGGTAGAGAGAGTGAAAGAAGGAGAGAGGGAGAAAAGGAGGGAGGATAGATATCGCAAAATTAAGTTAGAGGGTGTGAGCAAAAGGAGAGAATGAGAATAAAAAGGTTATGGAGAGATAAAAATACTGGGAGGGCGGGAGGATCTCTCTCACTTAGGTAGAAAGAGTGGGAGAGAGTGAGGAAGAGATATGGGGAGAGAGAGGCAGAGGGAGAGAGAATAGAGATAGGAGATAGAAAGAAAGAAACATATCAGCAATGAGAGAGATAGAATAAGAGAGAGAAAGAGAGAAAGTGATAGCAAGAAAAAGAGAGAGATAATGAGGGAGAGTTAAAGTGCGGGATAAAAAGAGATAGAGAAAGAAGAGTGAGCTAGAGGGAAAAAATGTGAGAGGTAGGGAGCACGTGTGAGAGAGAAGATATTTGCTCTCTCACTCTCACTCCCTCCCTCTCATTGTCTCCGTTGTTTTTCTTCATCTCTCTCTTACCCACTCTCTCTCCCTTTTGATCTTTGTCCTTAATAACCACTCTCTATTTTACTCTTTTTATATCTCACTCCCTCTCTCATTCACTCTCTCCCTTCATGTTCTCCTTCATTTTTTCCTCTTTCCCTCTTTCCCTCTTTCCCTCTACTGTCCCTCTCTTTAGCACTCTTACTCTTCTCTCTCTCTTATTCATCTCTTTCTCTCACCCCCCATCTCTCTCACCCTCTATCTCTCTCTAACTCTCATTAGAAGGGTGAGAGAGTGAAAAGGGATAGGCCTTTCTCTCTCCCTCCCCTTAATCACTCTTTTTGCTCTCTCTTTCTCTCTTTTGCTATCTCTCTATTACGTTCACTCACTCTCTTTATCTCTCTCTCCCTTCTATTTTCTCTCTCCTTATCTTTCATTCTCCCACTCGCCTCACTTTTAAAGTCTCTTATGATCTCTATTATTATTCTCCTACTGTGTATCACTCTTCTCTCTATCTCACATTCTTTCTTTCATTCTCTCTTCTACTCTCTCTATCTCACTGCCCATCTCTCTTTCACTCTCACTATCTCTCATGTATATCTTAGTCACATTCTACCACTCGCTACATTGCTCTCTTACTGAATCTCTTTTCTCTCTCTCTATTTAGTATCCATTATTTTCATTCTCTCATTCTCTCTCACTCAGTCTAACACCCTCCCTCCATCTCTATGTCTCCCTCTTCATCTCTCTCATTATCCGACTCACATTCACTACCATAATCCCTCCATGTTTTTCATTATTCTCTCCCCCGACTCTCTCTATCTTTCTTTCCCCCTCCCCCAATCTATCTCTGCTGCACTTTCTCTAGTTCTTTGCTTCTTTTCTCTCTTTCACTCTCGCCCGCATTCCTCCCTCTACTATAAACCCTCCCTTTTTCTTGGTTCTTTATCACTCAGTCCCTCCATCCCTCCCTATCTTCTTGTCACTCCGACCTTACCTATCTCTTTGTCCTTCCATATTTATCACCTCTAACTCTCTTTCTTCCACCTTATGCTCTTCTCTCCTCTCCCTCCCTCCCATCCTCTCTCTCCCTTCTTTTATCCACTTGTGTCCTCTCTCTCTCAATTATCTTTCTCTCTCTTCTATATCTCATTCTCACTCTTATCTCTCTCACTATTTTCTCTCCCTGTCTCTCGTTCCACTCTCCCACTTTCCATTTCTCCCTCATTCCTGCTCCCTATCTCACTCATTATAACCCCCTCCCCTCCCTCCCTCCCTCCCTCCCTCTCTTCTCTCACTGTCGTCCATTTGGGATGTGTGAAACTTTCTCTCTCTCCTTACTGCTTGGTATAGGCTTTGAAGCACTAAGAAATTCTTTCTTTGTGTAATCATTTTATTTGATACACTCTTTCAATTAGTTTCTAAGTATTAACAAGACACGCACTAAGTAAGAGTATTCATGGATATATGTAATTCGCCAAAGGGATATGTACCTTTGGGAGTTACTCTTGACCTAGAACAAAATTCTCATTTGTTTCTTTAGCTATGGGTAGCTTACATAGGGATTCTCTTCATGGATGATGTATTTTCGGGCTTGGCCTGGATATATATTATTGACATATTGCACAAAGTTTACCCTATATAAGTTCTTCATATTTTCTATTAACATATGTTTGTCTATTATCCTTGTATATCCTTCTTTTTTGATTTATTTTAAAAAGGAAATCATGCGATGATATAAATAGATAAACCGGCAACTCGGAGTTCCATTAAAAAGAACCAATAATAAGACAGAAAGGGAGGGAGAAGAAGCGAGCGAGAGAGGCTTCAGAGAGAAAGAAGTGAGAGAATGAGTGAAGATAAATTGAGAAAGAGATAGAGAGAGAGAGACAATGTGAGAGATAGAGACGAGAGGGATGTAGTGAGGGATTGTGTGAAAAAGTAGGGTGAGAGGATAACTGAGTGAAGAAAGTGACAGAGTTTTTATGCTACTTCCTTTTCTCAATCCTTTCTCTATCTCCCATCCTCTCTCTCTCTCTCACTCACGATTTCTTTCTAATCCTCTATACCCTTCTTTTGTACTTTCCATTCTCTCTCTCTCATCTTATTCTCTCATACTCTATCTTCTATCTCACTCTTTCACCCTCTCTCTCTCTCTCCCTTCACCTTTTCTCACTCTCTTCTCTCCTCCCCCTCTTTCTCTTCCTTCTCATCATGCTCTATCAATATATATCTATCCCTTTCTCTCCTTATATTTTTTCTTCCTTGCATTCTCTTTTCTATTTATCATCATTTTCTCTCTCACTTTCTCTCAAACTCTATCTCTCTATCTCCCTCCTCTACTCTCTCTAAATATCTTTCTCTCACACTGTCATTTTTTTCTCTTACTCTCTCACTTCCTCAATCTCGTTCTCTCTTTTCACTTAATCTCTATGTCTCTCACACTTTATTTCTATCTATGTTCTCCTAAGGAGTGTGAAAGATAGCAATGTGAGAGAGAATGAGAGAGTGCAAGGGAACTCAAGAGAAGAGAGAAAAAGAGCTCTCCCTCTATCTCTCTCCCTCTCTTATTTCTCATCTCCCTTTCTATCTCTTTCTTTGTCCTTCCATCTCTTCTTATCTCTATCCCTCCATATCCATCACCTCTCACTCTCATTCTCCCGTTTTACCCTCTTCACTCCTCTCTCTCCTTTCATCCTCTCTCTACCCTAAATTACCCACTTTCTCTCTCCTCTCCCTCTTCTCTATCTCTTTCTCACTCTTATCTCTCTCACTATCCTCTCTCTCTCTCTCTCTCTAATACCTCTCTCTCACTCTCTTTTTCTCCCTCATTCTCACTCCCTTCCTCCCTCCCCTTTCTCTCTTTCTCTCTCTTGACTTTTCTCTCTTATTTCACTCTCTCTGCCTCACTATCTCCCATTCTTTCTTTTTATCATCTCTTTGTAGCTTTATATCTCACTCTATCTCCCTTTCCCATTCTAAGTCTTCCTCCTTCCTATCTCTCTCATGCACTTTCTCTATTCTCATCTCACTAACTCTCTCTCACATGAGAGAGATAGACAGATGGAGAGAGTGAGTGAGAGAGAGATGACAAGATCAACCGATCTCTCACTCTCATAAATCCATCTCTTATTCCTTTCTTCTGACTCCTTCTCTTCTCCTCTCTTTCTCACCCTCTCTTACTCTTGATATCTCTCTCGCTCCCCATCTTTCTTTCAATCTCTCTATTTTTGTCTCTTACCTCTCTAGCTCTCTCTATATCTCCTAGCACTCCATGTTTCTTCTCTATCTTTTTTCTCTTGCTCTCTAGCAAGAGACAGAGAGATTGTGAGAGAAAAAAAGGAAAGGAGAGAAATAAGAAGAGAGCATTTCTATACCGAGGGAGAGATTGGGAGAGAGACAGGTTGAAAGATGGATGGAGAGAAGGAGAGTGATCAAGAGAATTAAAGAGAGTGTAGGAGAGGAAAAATAGAGACAATAAGAGAGATAATGGGAAAGGAAGAGAGATAGAAAGAGAGAGTGGGACAAAGGTAGAGAGACTGAGAAAGAGATAGTGCCATAGGCAAAGAGAGTGAAAAAGAGCTAGAGCGCAAGATACAACAACAAAGAGGGAGATTGAGAGAATATTGATATCACTCTCTTTCTCCTCTATCTTGCTTCTCTCTCTATCACTCTCTCTCTAACTATCAACTTATCTATTTATTCTCACTCTCCCTCACTATCTATCTTCTTATATCTCTTTCAATCTCACCTAATTTTTTTTCTCACTCTCTCTCTCACTCTTCTCTCTCCCTCAATCGCTCTTTCTCCCTCAATATCTTTCACCCTCAAACTTTCCTTCTCTTACTACCTCAATGAATTTCTCTCACTATTCTCTCGATTGATCTCCTTCCCTCTATCTCAAACATTGCATTTATCTCACTTTTTTATCTCTCTTTCTATCTACCCTTTTTTCTCCTCTCACACTCTCCATATACTCCTTCTTCTCCATCCATCCATCCCTCCTCTCCCATAATTGTACCAGAGAGAGAAGAGAGAGAGTGGAGAGAATGAGAGAAAAAGAGTGTCAAAGATAGAATGAGTGATAAAGGGAGAAGTAAGAGAGATAGGCTGATAGAGAGAGTGAGGGAGAACATAGACATAGAGAGACCGACAAAGAGATAGAGGAGATAAAGAAGAGACAAAAGAAGAGAGAGAGCATGTGTGTGCGTGAGTGAGAGAAAGAATGCTAAAGAATGTGAGGGAGAAAAAGAGTGATAGAGAGGGGGAGTAAGGGAAGGAGCAAGATAAAGCTGAAGAGAGTGAGAGAGAGAACCTCCCTCTTTTCTCTCTCTCTTTCTTGTCACACTCACTCAACTTTTACTCTTCTAACTCGCTCTCACTCTACCTCCCACTCCCCTCCTCTCTCTATTAATTCTATTCTCTCCCACTTTCTTTCTTCTGCTCTATCACTTTCTCACGACCTCCTTGTCCCTCCCTATCCCTCTTCCTAACTTATCCTTCACTCTCTCACCCTTCTCATTCTCTCCCTCCATCTATTTTTTTCTCTCACTTCTTTCTTTCTTTTTTTATTTTTCTCCCATCCTCTATCACACCTTGACTCCCTCCTTCCTTTCATTCCTCTCTATTGTTATATCTCCCTCTAGCATTTTTTCTCTCTTTTTTTTTTCTCATACTTTCTCAATATTCTCTCTCAATCTCTCACTCAATCTTTCCTCCTTTTATCTCTCTCTATCTCTCCATCTCTCTCGCTCTCTTACTCTCTCCCATCCTCTCTTTAATTTTCTCTCTTATACCCTCTACCTTCTTTCTCTACCACTCCTCTTCAATCTCCTTGTTCTCCATCCCCTCACTCTCTTTCCCTCCCTCCCATATCTCCTCTATTTCCATCCATCTATCTCTTTATTTCACTCTCACACACTCTTTCTCTTCTCCCAGTCTCCCTCCAAGTATTCTTTCTATCCCTCCCTCCATGCTTCCCTCCTCTCTCTTTTATGTTCTTTTACTCTTGCACTTTCTCGCCATCCCATTCCTTCCTATCCCTACCTCCCTCTCTCTTCATCTCTTAGTCACTCTTTTCTCTACCAGTTTCTCACTCTCTTTATGTCTCTCTCATTCTTGCTCTCTATCTCTCCCATTATCTCTCTCTTTTCTCATTTTATATCTCTTAATCTTTCTCTTTAACAGCATCTAGGTCTCCATCTCTCTATCACTAGTATAGCCTCTCTCTCTCTTCTCTCATTCACTCTCACTCTCTATTTTCCTTCCCTCTCTCTAATTATTCTTCTCTCACCTCTCTCACATACTCTCACTCCCACTTGCTATCTCTCTAGCTCATTCTAATTTTATTTCTCTCTCTTGGTATCCTTATGTCACCCACTATTCTCTCTTATTCTCTCTCTTTCTCTCTCTTTACATATATATATATATATATATTTCCCGCACTCTCTCTCAAGCACCCCTTCTTCTCTCACTTTCTCCATCTCTCTCACTTTCGCTCGGTTGTGCTCTCTTAGCTCTCTCTCTCTTACTCCATCTTTATTTTCTCTCTCATACTATGAACTTCTCTCTCTCATCCTTACGTCTCACTCTCTCACTGACTCTCTTCCACACACTCTTTCTCTCCCTCTCTCTTTTCATCCCTATCTCTCTCAACCTATACCCCACTTACTCCCTCCACCTCCCTCCCTCCCTCCCTCTATCTGTCTAAAACCCTCTTCTCACCACCTCCCTTTCTCTCACTTTCTCTTTCCCTCTCTCTCACTCATTATCTCCACTTCTCTTTCTCTGTCTATCTCTCCTCCTTAATGCTACTTTGTCTATTTTCACTCACACTAATTTTCTTTGTCCATCTTTCTCTTACTCTTTATCTTGCTCCCTCCCTTCTTTCATCCCTCTCTCTCATTCCCTACCCTCCTCTTTCACTCTTGTTCCCTCTCTCTCTCACCCTCACCTTCTATCGCTCTCACTCCCTCTTCATCTTCTTACTCTATATTCCTCTTTCTCATCTCTCCTTAAATCTCTCCCACTCTCCCTTATCTCTCTTTTCTTTCTCTTTCTATCTCTACCTTCCTCACTTTCTCTCTTCATATTTCTCACACTCTCTTCTACTATTTATTACAGCCTCCCATCCTACTTCCTTCACTCCTTCCCTCCTCTCCCTCTTTTATTTTATCTCTCCCTTTCTCCCTCCCTTTCAATATATGTATATCATTATATCCCTCACTCACTCCATCTCTTCTTTATATTTTTCTCCTCTATTTTTATTCTTTTGCTCTGTCTTTCTATCCTAACTTTCTCTTCCCTCTGTCACTCACTCTTTCTCTTCCCAATCTCCTTAACTCTATCCATCTCCCTCCCTCCCTCACTTTTTGTCACTTCACTCTCCCTCTTCCTCTCTCTCTCTTACTTTTTTTCTTTCCCTCCCTCCCTCACTCCATTTCTTTTTCTCTCTCTTCAATCCCCAACACATCTATCTACATCCCACTCTCTTTGACCCTCTATCTCCCTTTCTCTCCTCTCCTTCACTCANGTGAGAAAAAACTGAAGATGAAGAAGAGTTGGGGCTTACCCTCGGGTCATGTTGGATCTTCTGGAGCAGTTCTTAGAGGTACTATGCTTGCACCTGTGAACTTTTCCTATACAACCTCTGACATTAGGTTGTCCTACATGTCTGTGGCACTCGCCACACTCTGGTTTGCCTGACGACCAAGCTCTCAGATCACATGTTGGTTCGTTGCATCTGCAGTAAACACACACATAAGAGTTATATAAATTGAGGCGTTGCATGCTCTCACATCATATTGACGTAATCTCAAGGGTAAATCCTTTGCAGTACTTGATGAATCGTCCTACATTGACCAAACGATTAACTAGATGGGTCATGATCCTATCATAGTTTGATGTTTCATATGTCCTTTATTGTGTCATCAAAGGACTGGCTTTGACTAACTTTCTAGCAGCTAATTTGATTCTTGTTTATTCACCGTTAAATGATAGTTTCCCAATGAGCACTTATTAGCTATTGACTCTTCGAAATGGGAGTTGTGCTTTGATGAGGCATCTTCTTTGAAGGAAGGGCCACCGAGATCTTTCCCAAAAGTACAGTTATGAGTTGGATTGATTTTTGTATCCCCAGGCATGTAATCCTTCGATTCTTATAGCTTGACATAATTATGCACAAATAACAAGACAGAATATGAAACTTTGATTCTTCGTTTGGAAATTGTCATCTCGATGAATATCAAAATGATCAAGATGTATGATGATTCACAACTCATAATTGGCCATGTGTTTGGGGCTTATAAAATCCTCAAGCTTGAACTCTTGGCATATCATAAAAAAAGTCATGGCGTTTCTAGAGAACATCCCAGATGTGAATTTGATCAAAATACCTCATTTCCTCAATCGCAAAGTCGATGCTCTTACGAAGCTACCCGAAAACCTGTCAAGTTCTAATGGGGATCAAGTGGTGATTCGAGATTTTAGGGGCCCTTCTGCTTTTGATGAGTCATATGTCGATTAGGGCCAAGCCTTCATCACATATTTCAAAAAGGGGATACTCCCCTGGAATCACTCCCTTGCTTCTTAAATTCAAAGGAGAACAATATTATTCATTATTATGAACTATACGTTGTGTCGTCGTTCCTTTGAGCGGATGTGGCTTCAATGTATCAATATAAATGAGGCCCAAAGANATTTAAACTATGAAAATTATGGGGTCAGTTTGACTTCATATTTTTCAAAACTAAAATTTTTTAAACGTCCTTCCGAAACGAGCAACGGGATTTCAATTCCGATGACCGACAACTTCTTACGGGCAAACCCCACACCAAAAATAGTGCCGACAGTGCTGTGTTTGAAACTGCAGAAAGGGAAGGAGTCCGTTCAGGATGAGGGTGGAGATGATAATGATGATGACAGGACATAGGATGATGAGGAGGATGAGTAGGGGGTTATGTTTTGTTTGTTTGTGTATTAAACAATTTATTATTAGCAAACATTAGTTTTATTATGTATTTCTACATTTTGTTTATTTAAATTCAATTATTTTTTTTATTTCTATATATGGTAAATGCATAATATACATAATAGTGTTAATATTTTTTATCGATGATAAGGTCAATGCATGCCATTAATCCCAACATTGATGCATAATAGTGCCAACAAAATTATCACCCATAGTTGTCAACAACATTGATGCCCTTCATACAAGGCCAACACATGCCGTTAATACTATCGCTAACTCCCATCATTGATATCAACCATGATGTTTGTTGCCACAACACCAACTCTCTAGAGCAACATTCATTGGTCATACTTATTAACTTGTTCATTGGTCATCCCTTAACAATAACTCCAATATCTCAAGACTCCTTTACATTTTTAAAAAGATTGTAAGCAGTGTCACTAATGCCAAATTTTCATAAGAAAAGCTGTTTGGTGAGAATACTAATTTATATCATAATATTAAGATATAAATCTACATCACAAAAAACTTTATGAGAAATTTTTTACATATCATACAATTTCCATATATTTACACTGCTGACATTCAAAAATTGATATTTACATTTCATATACTTTAGTGCCATAAATGACAAAAACATACTGATTTTATAATGCACATTAAATACAATAAAAAATAGACCGTGAATGCCAGCAGGGGGTGTAAACGAGCTCGTGTTCGGCTCGTTTATATTTCGAGCTCAAAAAGTGTGTTCGTGTTCGGCTTGTTTGCTTAGCGAGTCGAACACGAGCCGTTCACGAACAAAGAATTGTTTTGACAACTCTAATCACGTAGCCATAAGATGTTAAGGATTGGGGCAAGATTTAAAACGTCATTTGAATTTAATTTAATAATTTTTATTTTATTTTCTTCATTAGTACTTTTAATTGATTATAAATCTTTATAGCCTTGTAGTCAATTAAAATTTTTAAAAATATTACTCATCATATATATATATATATATATATATATAAAATTGATTAGCAGTATTTTGAACCAAAACAAGTCGAACATTGTTCGTATTCGACTCATTAACTGAGCGAACGAGCCAGACACGAGTTGTTCGCTAACAACAGCCGTTTTGACAGCCCTAAATTCCAGTTACAGAAATGATGGCAGACAAAAACAGCAAGAAGGCACACATCATCAGATTTGAATGCAACACAAAATATTAATATTATTTGAGATATTAAACCTGAAATATTTTCTATTTAATGAACTCCATAAATAAATTGTGGCACATTTCATTCAATCAAATCATGTCTAATGTCCTGACATAAAATTTTCCAAAAAAGGGCAGGCAAATGCACTCATGAGGGAATCCCTTACGAGACCCCTATAAGCTCTTAGCATCATCCTCAGGATATGACTTTGATAGGAGTCAACAAAAGTCATTCAAGCTTCAATAGCAGGCCAGTTGAATCATTAAAATCAGGACTATTTAGATTCTCCAACATCACTAATTTATTGCAACAATGTCTTTCATGTTTAAGGATATTATGTTTAGATATATAAGTATGTTAAATTATGTGTATGCATGTAAATGATGATGTTTATGCTCGTTTAATGATAATAATAATACTAACTAAAAATTGCGCTCATTAGATGTAATGGTTAAGTGACAATGGCCTTTTCTGCAATTCAATACACATATTCTAATTCATTGCATCTTGATCTTAAAAATGATTTTGCACTTAGAAGTCCTAATCCATTTTTTTTAAATGATTAAACACAAATATGGGGTGGGCAGTAGGGGTGTAAACGAACCAACGAACAGAGCTTGTGTTCGTGTTCGATTCGTTTGAAATTTAGTTTGTTTGAAATAAGTTCGTGCNGGATTTCAATTCCGATGACCGACAGCTTCTTACGGGCAAACCCCACACCAAAAATAGTGCCGACAACCATTTTTATTATTTTGATGTGGCTTATTTTTCTTTTTCATTACATGTCTGCATGTTTTCCTTATTTCTTTCTGTGATATGGGATTTCATGATGAAATATAGGCTCTTCAGGTTTAAAAATCTAAAGTAATCCTAGTAAAACATTCAAGAAAAATTAATTTTTAAGATTAAAATATTCAAGTATTTCAAAATTGCACTTTATTTCCAACATGACATTCAAACATGTTTTAAGAAAGGGTTGCATAGCATGACCATTTTTGAAGCCATACTAATAGGGCCTTCACAATAATTAAGGACTACTCTAGATAACTGCATTCATTTTTGCATGTTTCAAGGAGTCCCTGTGCTTCACCAACCTGACTGGCCAAACATACCTTCACATAGGTGGTCTTCTAGTGCTTCTACGGTGTTGGAAGGATCCTTAACCCATAAGGGGTGTAAGTCCTTTTATTTGGAGCATTTCCAGCTTTGTAGTTGAACCTCCCATTCTCTTCTTTCCTGAGGCATCCTCAGCACTTTGACAGATATAAGTCCCACCTCTTGGAGCACCAGCTGATATTCATAGGATAGAGTTTTGTTCATATGAACTTAAGACTACTGAGATTCCTAAGGACGACGCAATTCATGGATTACTCACCGGGGATCTTAGGACATGTTAGGTTGACTACATTAACGATCGGGTAGACTCAGGGTCCTAGTAGTTGTGTATGATGGGACCGTGGTAAGATAATTACCTCTACCTTTTTAGATCACTCTACCTTCCTGTTGTTGAGCCCCTTTGAGCTCTGTTTCTTGATACACCAAAATAATATACTGTTTTAAGTACCTATTTTATGCTTATTTTTTGTGATATTGCACTTTAAAGAAGGGTATTTTTGTGTTTTTGTTATAGGTATATCATTTTTAGGCATTTAGAGTAAAAATGGTAAAAAGGATGAAATTTGAAGCCAAAACAACAAATTTTGAGATTCTGGCACATGATGCGCCAAAATCCAGAAAACTGGCGCATAATGCGCTAGAACAGTGCATGGCGCGCCAAGTATGACTTTTTAAATTAAGGTTGTTCGAGATAAATTTTTGAGTGAATTTCAAAAGAACTCTTGTTTTACACACCTCTTGGAGTGATTCAATGCATCTAGACACTTTAGAAGGTTCTTTTATGAAGGGATATGACACTTGGATCAAATGACACATCTTTTGAGTTCAAAAGAGTTGACTTTTGGAGGTAATTTTGGAGGGAAATTTGAATTCTATTCCAAAGGAGGTAGCCCAAAATAAAATAAGAAGATTTGAAGAGTTGAAGTGTGTGTGGCGTGAGAGAGAGAGAAAGGGGGGCTTGAGTGAGCGATAGAGAGAGAAGAGGAGATTTTCTTCTAGGTTTGTAAGATGAAAGGGAAGGTGAGAAATTTCTTCTTAATTACACTTCTAAGAGAGAATTGTGAGTGATTTTAAAGAGAGAAAGGCTTGGAGAGAACTTCTAGGGATTTGCTTGGGAATGACTGCGAGATAAGTAGTATTTTTATTTCTTTTGTTTTGTAAACTTACTTTTTATATAAGAAATCTATGTTCTATCGTATCCTTCTCATGAATTCTGAGTAGTCTTCTTTATCCTTCTCCCTACTTTGAGATATGGTTTTATAAGGAATATATTTTGTTTTCTACAGTTATAAATGAAAATAATTTGTGATGATTTGAACTCCAATCTTCGTTTAGTTTTTGATCTGGCCAATTGAAATGTTAAAGCTTGTTGAGAGGCATATGTTCTTAAATGAGATATGATTTCTACAACATAGGGAGAATCACAATTAATTTCATTGGAGAATATATCATCCATGGGATTTAGTGCAAATAAATAGGGAAATATACTTTGTTGGATGTAAAATTGGAGATTTTACAGTGATAGATTAAAGTCCCCAATTTGGTCCAGTTGATTAAAAATGAATGCAAGATTGTTAGCCCTCAGGGGAGGGAGTAGTGGGAGCTTTGGAATGGCAGCTGGTATCCTCCCAGTGTAACCATGGAATTAGGGACCAAACTCTAGATTAATCAATGTTCTTTATAGCACTCAGAAAAGGGCAAAGAATAGGATTCCTCTTATTTGGCACGAAACATTTTTTATGTATATTTTTAAATAATTTCAATTTCTTCATAATCCATATACTCATTGTAAAAGGGAAGGATGTTTTCTTAAATTTGAACTTTCTGTCACTACAAAAACTTTGTTTAATTCTCGAGATTTTACTTTTGAAAGTTTAGTATTTAGTTTAGTTTAACTTCTATAGTCTTACACTGCATTTTAATTAGCATTTACTTGAGTAGTTAATTTTCAAACTTTGCACATTACTTTTACTTTTGTTTTTGTTTTTGTTGTAAAATAATTTTCATATTTTACTTTAGGATTTTCCAACTTCCTTGCGGTATCAATATTTAGGACTCCATTAGAGCCCTCTATTACTTGAGCGATACATATACTTGCGTTGATATTAAAGGGGATTTGGCAGTTTAAAAAGGGTTATATTTAAATGAGAAATTATTTACATAAAAAGTATTTTTGTTGGGATTATATTGCATATTTATTATAATATAGTTGTTGTTTGTAATTTTGTAATGTTGAAAAATATTTACAAAAGTGTCACACTAAATCGCCCTGCCATCAAGTTTTTGGCGCCGTTGCGAGGGATGTAATGGAAAATATTAGTATTTTATTTTATTTTTTTAAAAAAATTAAATAAATAAATAAATAAAAGAAGAGTTTTTGTAGTTTAGTTTGAACATTTTCTTATTTAAGTGTGTTTCTTGTTTTTAGTTATCTATTTTAGTTTGTTTATGTGTATTGTAAGAACTGAAAATTTAGTGCCTTCCAATTCTGAGTTAGAAAAAAGTGTTACAAAAATTCAAAAACAAAAAAAAAGAGAATTATCAGTTTAGCAAAATGGCTTGCAATTTAAACAATGCTTGAAATGAAAATGAACATCATGAGAGACCTTTAAGATATTATGCTAATCCTACTATAGATGAAATTCATTTAGGTATTCAAAACTCTATTATTGCTGCCAATTCATTTGAGCTTAAACCTGCTATTATCCAAATGGTTCAAAACAATCAGTTTGAGGGAGTATCAAATGATGTCGTCAGACTTAGACTTTTTCCTTTTTCACAAGGGATAAAGCTAAGAAGTGATTAAACTCATTTGCACCTAGATCTATCAGAACATGAGGAGATTTATAACAAAAATTCTTATCTAAATATTTCCCACCTTCAAAAACTGCTAAGGTTAGAAATGATATCACATCTTTTTGTCAGTTTGAAGGGGAATCAGTTTATGAAGCCTAGGAAAGATTTAAATATCTCCTTAAGAAGTGTCAACACCATGCATTGCCAATTTGGTTAATAATTCAAACTTTTCATAATTGGTTAGTTGGATTTCTTAGATCGATAATTAACGTTGTTGTTGGTGGATCATTAATGTCAAAACCATTCAATGAAGTATTTTCTTTAATTGAAGATATGACTACAAATAGTTTTCAATGACCCTCTAAAAGGGTAAATAAAAAAAAGTAGTTAGTATTCACGATTCTGATGTTATATCTATTTTAGCTGCCCAAATAACAATTATATCAAAGAGGATAGATCAATATGGAATGAATTATTCTCAGACAACACCTATACTTAAGGAAAACTCATCGGGACAAATGATAGAATCTAAATCCTTTTATGATACTTTAAATGCAGTAAACAATTGTTCTAATAACCCTTATGCCAATTATTATATCCCTGGTTGGAAGAGTCGTCCAAACTTTAGTTGGAGTAACAATAATTCTAATGTTGCAAATATAGAAAGGGGAAACGCTGTTGCGAACCCATTGAGAAACTCCAACAATTTAGGGAAACAAGCTTATAAACCGTATTACCCCCCAGGTTTTAATAATTTGCAGAGTAAGGAGAAAAAGTTATCAATGGAAGAATTGGTATTGCAAATGTGTAGTCAATTACAATGTCAAGGAGTTGCTATTAGAAATATGGAAAATTAATTGGGATGCACTGCTACTGCACTTAGTAATAGTCCTCCAGGAACACTTCCTAGTAATGTTGAATTAAATCCTACAGAACAGAACAAAGTGCAAATTAAAGCTATTCAACTGAGAAGTGGAAAAGAATTAGAAAATAGAGTTCAACAAGAAGTTGAAGTTGAAAAAGATGAGGTGAAAAATGAAAAATTTGGTGAAGATTTTCATTTTGAAGCAGAAAATCCTATTAAACTAATGAAAATCACTGTAGAAAGACAACCACCTCCATTTCCTCAAAGATTGAAGTAGAAACATAGAGATAGTCAATTTTTTAGATTTTTGGAAATTATGAGGAGATTAACGATAAACATTCCATTTGTTGAGGCTTTAAAACAAATGTCAAGTTATGTGAAGTCCATGAAGGATATACTTAATAAGAAAAAGGAAGTTTGTAGATAATGAGATTGTTACACTCAGTGAAGAGTGTTGCCCTATAATTCAGAAAAAGCTTCATGAAAAACTTAAAAATCCTGGAAGTTTTACAATTCCTTGTGCTATTGGCTAACAATTTTATAGAAAATCTTTATATGATTTAAAAGCTAGTATTAATCGTATGCCATTATCAATTTTTAGAATGTTGGGCTTAGGAGATATTTCACCTACAACTGTAACTCTTCAGTTAGCTGATCATTCAATTGCCTATCCTAAAGGAGTTATAGAAGATGTTTGGTAAAATTTGATAAATTTATTTTTTCTGTGGACTTTATTATATTAGATATGGAGGAAAATAAAAAAATTCTTATCATTTTAAGAAGACCACTTCTGCCACTGGAAGAGCTTTGATAGATGTGTAGAAAGGAGAACTAACTATGAGAGTTAGTGATCAAAAGGTTACATTTAATATTACAAATTCAATGATATACCTTACAAAAGAGCAAGAGATTGAATGCTTCAGAATGAATGTTAATGAATATTTAAGCAATGAATATTTCAAGAAGACTTTTGAAAGAGAATTTAAAAAGGAATATATAGAATATCAAGATGAGGATAAAATTCAAGATGAATCTATGGAAGTGAGTAAAGAGGATATATATTATGTTCAGAAAAGATTTGAAGTATTTGATCCTACCAAAAGTAACAAGAATTTGATTCCATCTATTGAGAAACCTCCTGAACTAGAACTAAAAACACATCCTACACATTTGAAGTATGCATTTTTAGGAGATTTATCTACATTACCAGTTATAGTACCCTAAGAATTAACTGATACGCAAGAACAATAGTAGTTGGAAACTTTGAAAAGATATAAGAAAGCCTTCGGAAGGACATTAACTGATATTAAAGGAACCAGTCCTTCAATTTGTATGCATAGAATTTTATTAGAAGATCAACATAAACCTAGAGTTGATCCTCAAAGGAGATTAAATCCTATGATGAAATAAGTTGTGAAAAAAATTTAAAATTGTTAGATGTCGGAATAATATATCTTATTTCAGACAGTGCTTGGTTTAGTCCAATTCGCTGTGTTCTAAAGAATGGAGGTGTGACTATAGTGACAAATGACAATAAAGAAGTAATATCAACAAGACAAGTCATTGGTTAGTGAATCTGCATAGATTATAGAAAATTAAATTTTAACACCAGAAAAGATCATTTTTCTTTATCCTTTTTGGACTAGATGTTGGATAGATTAGTTGGGCATGAATAATTTTGTTTTCTAGATGGATATATTGGTTATCATCAAATACTTATTGCTCCATAGGATCAAGATAAAATAACATTTACTAGTCCTTATGGAACTTTAGCTTTTCAGCAAACACCTTTTGGATTATGTAATGCACCTGCAACATTTCAAAGATGTACGATGTCAATTTTCATTGATTTGATTGAAAAATGCATTGAAGTCCTTATAGATGATTTTTCGGTATTTGGAACTTCAATCGAAATATGTCTAATTTATTTAGAAAAAGTTTTGGAACGTTGTAAAAAGACTAATCTTGCATTGAGTTGGGAAAAATGTCAATTTATGGTTGCAAAAAGAAATTGTTCTTGGGCATAAAATTACAGAAAATGGCATGAAAGTAGATCCTATAAAAATATAGGTTATATCGAACCTACCTACACCTACCACAATAAGAAAAGTTAGGAGCTTTTTAGGACATGTTGGATTTTACAGGAGATACATTAAAGATTTTTCAAAAATTACTAAAATTTTATGCCAACTTCTGGAAAAAGAAAATTGGACTTTAATCAAGATTGCCTTAAAGCCCTTAAAACTTTAAAGGACAAATTGATCACTGCTCCTATAATTGTTTTACTTGATTGGGAGAAACCTTTTGAATTAATGTGTGATTCTAGTAATTATGAAATTGGAGTTCTTTTAGGGCAGAGATATGATACAATTTTTAAATTTATAAACTATGCTAGTAAGTCTTTTATTGTTGCTCAAATTAATTACACCAGCACTGAAAGAGAGTTATTAGCTATTTTGTATGGTTTTGATAAGTTTAGATTATATTTGATTAGAGCTAAATGTGTTGTGCATACTGACCATTCGACTATTAAATATTTGATTGAAAAGAAGGAGCTAAACCAAGATTAATTAGATGGGTACTTCTGATGCAAAAGTTTGATTTTGTAGTAGTTGATAAGAAAGGGATTGATAATCAAATTGCTGATCATCTATCTATACTAGAACAAAAGGAAATGTTGGACATGGAAAAAGAGATTAATGAAACTTTTCCTGATGAACAACTTTATGCTATAAAAGGATGGGGAATACCTTGGTATGTTGATATTGTGAATTTTATTGTTAGTGGTATTTTACCATATGGATTAACAAAATATCAAAAAAACAAATTCATTAATGATGTGAAATCTTATTTTTCTGATGTTGCTTATTTTTATTAGTAATTTGAAGAGTTAATGATGAGACGATGTGTGCATTATAAAGAAATTCAGAAAATTATTCAAAAATGTCATGATTATGAATTTGGAGGACATCTTGGGAATGATAGAGCTCTTCATAAAATTTTACAACATGGATTTTGCTGGCCTACTCTATTTAGAGATATTAATATTTATATCAAAACATGTGATCGGTGTCATTGAGTAGGTAATATTTCAAGAAGAAAAGAAATGCCTTTAAATTTTAATTTGGAAATTGAAATTGTTTATGCATGGGGATTGGATTTTATAAGACCATTTATACCCTCATTCAAAAACATATACATATTGATTGCAGCGGATTATGTTTCAAAATAGATTGAAGAAATCAATTTACCTCGATGTGATGCTCGAAGTGTTTTAAAATTTTTAATTAAAAATATTTCTACAAGATATTGAACGCCGAGAGTAATCATTACAAATGGAGGATCTCATTTTAGAAATGCAACATTGCAAGATTGGTGGAAAAATACAATATAATGCATAAAATTGCAATTACTTATCATCCTCAGACTAGTGGTCTAGCAGAAGTATCTAATCATGAAATTAAGAGAATTTTGGAAAAGAGTGCTAATCCTAGTAAAATGGATTGATCTACTAGATTGGATATTGCATTATGGGCATACAGGATAGCCTATAAGCACACTTATAGGAATGTCCACTTATAGATTAAATTTTGGGAAGACTTTTCAGTTCCCAGTGGAATTGGAGCATAAAGCTTATTGGGCAATAAAAGAATTTAACTTCAATTTGAAAGAAGCTGGTGAGAAAAGATTACTGAATTTGAATGATATTGAGGAAATTAGGAATGAATTGTACGATAATGGGAGGATTTATAAGGAAAAGATGAAAGAATGGCATGATCAGAAGATAATAAAAAGAGAATTTGAACCTGAACAAGATGTTTTATTATACAATACAAGATTAAAATTATTTTCTAGAAAATTGAAGTCTAGGTGGAAAGGGTCATTCAGATTTATTAAAGTCTATCCCTACGGGGAAGTTAATATTAAAGATCCCAAGACTGGAAAAATATTTAAAGTGAATGTGCACAGATTGAAATCATATTTTGATGGTAAAAGACCAGCTTTTAAAGATACTTTAATGTTGGGTCACCCAGAATAAGATTGGGAATGTCGGGCTAATGACATTAAACCAAGCGTTGTGGGAGGCAACTCATGTATATCATTGTTTAGTTAGTTTTTGAGTTTATTTTTTATTTGAAATATTTTACGTATATTTATGTTTATGACTTTATGTAGTTCATGTATTTGATAAAATATTCAGGAACATCCTTATTTGCCTAATTTTATGGAAAAATTGATAATTTATTAGGTTGAAATCAAAACAGCAAAAATTTTGGAACTGGCGCATGATGCACCACTTTCCAGAGAGTTGTTGCAAGATGCGTCAGATTGGCGCATGATGCGTCGCGGGTCCAAAAATGTTTAACGTGTCAAATGGCGGGTTTGATGGTTTTTGGCGCTTTCTTCTCCATATAACTCCTAAAAGCCAACTCCAAATCATATTTTAGGGGGGAAAACATGTCGAATACTCGAGTGAAAGAGACTATTGCACAGAGGTGTTGGGAAGTGCTTTGCTACACTACTGTCGCTGTTTTTGTTCCTGTAATAAAAGAATTTTCTGCAAATCTTCATGGGATCAACCAAGGAATGATTCACATGCAAGGCAGATTTATGAAATTCACTCATTCAAGATTAAACGAGATGTTTATGATTGAAAATGTGTCTATCTGTC
Source organism: Phalaenopsis hybrid cultivar (assembly GCA_002079205.1). Taxonomy (NCBI): domain Eukaryota; kingdom Viridiplantae; phylum Streptophyta; class Magnoliopsida; order Asparagales; family Orchidaceae; genus Phalaenopsis; species Phalaenopsis hybrid cultivar. Next base: position 59,219 of record JXCR01144714.1, on the reverse strand, counting down.
ATTATGTAAACTTTACCCCTACAAGAGAGAATATGAATGGACTCTACCACTACCTTACAGATGAAGATGGAAATTGGGAGACCAGAGAAGATGGAAAGGTAAGTTTTCCTTTGTCATTTTTAAATCCATTTTCAAAAGCCTGACACTTCTTTATTGCATCAAAATTACTGTTTGCCATGAAAATTAGTAAGGTAACTAAGGAGAGTCATTCTAAACTGCTGTATTCAAACTCAAAAACCTATTGATGTTAGAGCTATATTTATAAAATCAGTTTTGGGTTTTATTGTGAATAGATTTGTAACTATACTGGGACATCCATCCACTATTTTACTACTATGCAGTCAATCACAAGTACCTTATGAAAGTTGGGAAAAGTGCTCTTCCTTGGAAGTCAATGGATCCATAATTCTATTGCAATTGTATTGGAATTACGAGATGAAAATGATATGAATGTACTGATGGATCAAAGATCTCAGAATTTATCACTTATTCAGCCCTACTACAACTCGAGTGCACTTTTAATGAGGATCAAGAAGATAGAGAAAGATGTGCAGAATCTCATGCACGTGATTGGGAAAATTACTGAAATGCTGGATCATCTAGATTGGAGACTAAAAGAACATTTTGAACATACTGCGCGTATTAAAGATGAATTGGTACGTATGTTCAATAAAAATGCTTGGATTGAGGAGGAAAGTTCAACTGATGATTTTCCATTTTGACCCTTCAACAACCTATATGTGCACTACAACTCTATGGGAGATATCTAGGAGGACGATAGTGAAGAAGATGTTTGATCTTAATTTATACATGTAACATTTTAATTAGTATTGTCTATTTTAATTTGTTTAGTTGGATTGCATATGTTTATGTTTTGAATTTCGATGTTTAGATTTCAGTGTTAGGATGTTGGTTTGCTTTAGAACACTGAATTTGATGTTTGTTGGCTTGAAAAATGTTAGTTTGTAATAGCACAGATTTTATATATAAATTTAAGTTTTTTGTTGTTTATGAAAGTTTAAGTTAATGTGATGTTTATCAATGTTTAGAAATGATTATTTGAGTCAAATAGAGGTTGACGTAAAGCAGTACAGAGCATATTTCCACATAAACTGAAATCTAGTGTATTTAAACTCTGACAGATGATGCATCAGATTGATGCATGATGCGCCAAAAGTCCGAACATGCCTTATTGCCTAGAAAACCACAAAATCGCATGGGCAAACTGCATTTTCTCTACTTTAGTCGTCTTCTACCTCAAGACCTTAGTCTAGGACATCATATTGTTGATGAATGAGAAGGATTCAGAGGCTAAAAATCATAGATTTTATGTTCTCTCAGTAAGAACTTCACTTTAACTTGGAAAATTTTGATTTTCACCATGGATTTGGGAGATTAAGAATTTGGAATTTTTGATGAAAAAGCTTGAAGAAAACTCATGGTGAAAAGTTTCTTATTAGATAATTTTGCTTGAGGAGTTAGATTTTTGATTTAGTGATTTGTTTGGACTATATTTGGATTTTCGTAGAATTTTCAAATGGCTCCCTGAGTTAAGAGAGGAAGGTCATCCGAGGACTTCAATTCATGAAGATTTGTTAGTTTCAAAGCCCAACAAAGTTATAATACTCAAATGGAGACAAAAAGAATGATCCAAGTATGGGCATTTGAAAACTTGGGTGGCGAGGTCAAGAGGCTGATTCTTGCCAAGAATTGGGAAAGATTCTACTACTTCACAACAGTAGAAATTATCCCAATGGTTATGGAGTTTTATGAAAACCTGAGGTTCACTGCTAAAGATCACATCTTAGTGAGAGGTAAACAGGTTGAATTTTCTGCTGAAAGGATCAATGCTTTTTATGGGCATAGCAATGTATTTTTTGATGAATATGTTACATTTGTGATAACTGATTCATCATTGGAGGAAGTGATTTCATTTTAGATTGATAGAAGAGGGGAATGGAAGATTAATAATAACAAGATAGTTAACTACTCTGCTTCTATGTTGACCATTCAGTCAAAAGTGTGGCACCACTTCATTTATGTTAGATTGTTGCTAACAAACCATTTGACAGATGTTACTAAAGACAGAGTTGTACTAAACTATTGCATTCAAAACATAAAGGCAATAGATATTGGTGCACTTATAGTTCAACATGCTTGAAGTATAACTGGTAGTTCTACAGCTGGAGGTTTGGGATATCCTGCTTTGATTTTTTACTCTATGTGAACAATCAGAAGTCGAATCCTATAGAAATGAAGAGAGATTACAACCACAGAATCCGATTGGGAGGCATATGATTCAAAGAGTAGAATCATTTTTTGAGTCTAGAAGTTGAAGAAGGGATAGGCCCTCTACATCTGCTGCAGAGGCATCTACTTCTCAATCTACATCGCTTGAATGTATTATGGATCAACTCATGATTCAACAAATGGATATAGTTAATATTCAAACTCAGGTTGGAGAGATAGGAGCACGAATGCATATAATGATGAATGTCAGAAGAGGAGAGTACAACATGATATTGAGTTTAAGAATGCCATGGTAAAACATCTTAGGGGTGAACCTAATGTGGACTTTCCTGCTTGCCCCAATTTCACACCCTATACTCCCATTCATGATGATGAAGAAGAAGAAGAAGAATCAGATGATGAAGAGTAAGAAGATGATGATTGATATTTTATGAGTCTAGTTTAGTTTATTTTTAATGTTTGATTGTTGTTGCTTTTTGTATTATGATGTACATTCATTTGAAAACTGTTGTAGGAAAAACTTCTATGTTGTGTTGTGAACTGAATCTGTAATAGTAACTATAGACTTTCACTTTTTCTGCATTTTTAGTATTTCGGTTTAGTTTTTCAATTTTTCATATTTATGTTTTTAATTCTCAGCAAGTTCTCTAGAATATGTTATGTTTTATTTAATGCTTTAAAGCATGTATGTAATTTTATAGTTAGTACTTGCAGTACACCAGAGCCCAGTTTCATAGTCAGAAAATCCTCTACAGGTTAGTTTTTATTTTCATGCATTTACTATTTTCTTTCACCTACTAAATTTTATATTAAAACTATCTTTAAAATCACTTAAAAACTTAAGTTTGGGGGAAAGAAAAATTTATTTTGAAAAGGTGTAAAATAAATTTTATTTTACCTTAAGTAACTATATTTTTAAAATTAATTTAACATGGCCTGGGATATTAAGATTTAACTTTGAATCACTATACTTATGTCTGTAAATATTATGGTAAATTTAGGTAAAAAGGTTTTTAATAATGAATGCCAATTCTAAAGTTAAAGATATTTGGTATGATAGGATAAGACTATGTTTTTCTATGTAAAGTAATGAAAATTGTACTTTCAAAGTGTTAAGAGTTTTAGAGTTTCATGTAAGAAGAAAAGAATGAAACTTTATGAGAAATCATAAACTAATATGAATTTATAAACTGAGGAAAGGTAAGGAGTTTTGACTTTAAGTAGAGGATAGTGAAGTTCGAAATTTTTAAAGGCTATACAGATATAGTAATCCTCACTTGAAAAAGAAAAAGAAAAAGAAAAAGAAAAGATTGAAAAAATCCTGAATAAAAAAAAGCAAAGAAAGAAAAAGAAAAGAAAAGAAAAGAAAGTGAGGAGAAGCTTGAGGAGGTGCCTAATCAAAAATTTGTTTCACTTGAATTAACTTAAGGAAGGAGCTTTATTACATTTTTTAAACTTGTATTAGATTATTAGTAGCATTCAAAGTAAATTTTTCATGATGTTCTTTTTCATATGAATGTTGTAAATGTCTTTAATATGACAAATTACAATTCTTCTTGAAACGAATAGAGATTCAAAAATCATAAATTTGATTACTAAGTATTCCTAGACTTAGAGTTTGAATCAAAGTTATTAAAGGCTTTTTCTTAAATTTTGTTATTCTATTTCTTAAACTAATGTATAGAAGTTATAAGTTAATCTCTATCCTAATTCATAAGCTTTTATGTAATAAAAGTGTTACTTGAGGACAAGTAACATTTAAGTTTGGAGGATTTTGATACACCAAAATAATATAATATTTTAAGTACCTATTTTATGCTTATTTTTGGTGATATTGCATTTTAAAGAATGATATTTTTTTTGTTTTTGTTGCAGGTATATTATTTTTAGGCATTTGGACCAAAATTGGTAAAAATGATGAAATTTGGAGCTAAAACAATGAATTTTGGGATTTTGGCGCATGATGCTCCATATCGGCGCATGATGCGCAAAAATCCAGAGAGCTCGCACATGATGCGCCAAGGATGACATTTTCAAATTAAAGTGGTTTGAGACGAATTTTTTTCTGAATTTCAAAATGACACTTTTTCTACACACCTCTTGGAGCAATTTAATGGATCTAGACACTTTGGAAGACTATTTTATGAAGGGATTTGACTCTTGAATCAAATGAGTTGACTTTTGGAGAGAATTTTAAAGGGAATTTTGAAATCTTTTTCCAAAGGAGACAGCCCAAAATAAAGGAAGAAAACTTGAAGAGTTGAAGTGTGTGTGGTGTGAGAGAGAGAGAAAGGGGGATTGAGTTAGAGATAGAGAGAGAAGAGGAGATTTTCTTCTAGCGTTGTAAGAGGAGAGGGAAGGTGAGTGATTTCTTCTTCATTACACTTCTAAGAGAGATTTGGGCGTGATTATAAAGAGAAAAAAGCTTGGAGAGAACTTCTAGGTATTTGCATGGGAAGGATTATGAGATAAGTTGTAATTTTATTTCTTTTATTTTGTAAACTTGTTTATAATATATGAAATCCATTTTTTATCATGTCCTTCTCATGAATTCTAAGTAGTCTTCTTTATCATTCTCCCTACTTTGAGATATGGTTTTGTGAAGAATATTTTTCATTTTCTACGATTTTAAATGATAATAAGTTATGATGATTTGAACTCCAATTTTCATTTACTTTTTGATCTGGCCAATTGAAATGTTCAAACTTATTGAGAGACATATGTTCTTAAATGAGATATGATTTCTACAATATGGAGAGAATCACATTTGATTTCATGGAAGAGTATGCCATCCATGGGATTCGGTGCAAATAAATAGAGAAATATACTTTGTTGGATGCAGAATTGGAGATTTTAAGGTGACAGACTAAAATCCCCAATTTTGTACAGTTGATTGAAAACGAATGTGAGCAACTTCTTCACAATCCATATACTAATTGTAAAGGGGAAGAATGATTTCTTAGCTTTGAACTTTCCGTCACTACAAAATTTTTTTTTAATTTTCATAATTTTACCTCTGAAAGTTTAGTATTTAGTTTAGTTTAACTTCTATAAGTCTACATCTGCATTTTAATTAGTATTCACTTGAGTAGTTAATTTTCAAACTTCACACTTTACTTTTACTTTTGCTTTTGTTTTTGTTATGAAATAATTTTTATAATTTACTTTAGGATTTTCCAACTTCCCTGTGGGATTGATATCTAGAACTCCATTAGAGCCCTTTATTACTTGAGTGATATGTATACCTGCGTTGATATTAAAAGGGATTTGGCAGTTTAAAAGGAGTTTTAAAAGAGGCATTACTTACATAAAGAGTATTTTTATTGGGATTATATTGCATAATTATTTTATATCTATCGTGTGTAATTTTGTAATATTGAAAAATATTTACAAAATTGTCTGACTAAATCGTCATGTCATCATCGCTCCTTGACTTCGTTGATATCATTTTGATGGTCTCATGCCGATGAGCTTCCACTCGTTTGTGATATGATAATTTTTCTTTTGCCCTTATGGCCCAGAAGTGCTTTTACGTGTTGGGATATCCCCTTTGAGATGATTTATGGTTATTCCATGGGCTCTGTATGCCAATGAGCCACTACCCATTCGGGGTGTGACAGACTCACTCTCTGCAGATGGCTTAACATTAGCTTTGAAGCATCGAGACTTTTTCCACATGGAATAACCTTCATTTGAGTAATTATTGCCCCAGGTTCATGATAATATAAGTGAATCTCTTTTTATCGAGAATATTCTTGGCTACCCTGAACATGTAATTAACTAAGTGGGATAAGTCCCCTTATGAGTGCTCTTAACCATAGGCACCTACACCTGAATCTCTGATTTTGAGTAGTTTACATAGGTATTTGTTTGTGGATATCAGTTTAATGGGCTTTCACCTGAACTTGTTTGGGCGGACACTCTAAACCTATCCTTGTGAGGTTTACCGCGCGTAGACTCTCCACGTTTTGTGTTTTCTCTTGTTTGTCATTTTATCATATGTCATTTCTTATTCTGTTCCTCTCCTCTTTGAATCACTGATCTGATTCAGGAAGGATATTTATTCAAATAGGGAAGTATACGATGATCAACAAGCTAGCGACTCCTTTTAAAATAAAAGAGAGAAAAAATGAATGGAAACATCATCTACAATATCAGTCATCATATCCTTAGTTATGATAAACTCACAAGAGGAGAAATTAATGAAAATTTTGAGGAATTACAAGAAAGCTTTTAGATGAACTTTAATATATATAAAAGGGATTTGTTCCCTCTATATATATGAATGTGATTCTGATGGAAGATAATCATAAACCTAAGGAAAATCCTTAAAGGAGATTATAACCAATTATGAATGAAGTAGTTAAAAAAGAAATATTAGAGTGATTGGACGCAGGTATAATCTACCAAATATCAGATAGTGTCTGGGTTAGCCATGTTCACTGTAATCCTAAGAAAGGGGGAGTGACGGTGTCTTTTAATGAACATAATGAATTCATTCTCACTAGACATGTTATTGAGTGTCGTATATGTATAGATTATAGAAAATTTAAATTCTTTCACTAGGAAAGATCACTTTCCCTAACATTTTTTGGATTAGATGTTGGATAGGCTAGCTGGCCATCCATATTTTTACTTTTTAGATGGATATTCTAAGTATCATCAGATACCTTACTCTAAATGATCAAAATAAGACAACGTTCACAAGTCCTTATTGGACTTTTGCTTTTTAAAGATTACCCTTTGGATTATATAATGCACCGGCTACATTTCAATGGTGCATGATATCTATTTTTTGTGACCTAAATGAGAAGGGAATAAAAGTTTTTATGGATGAGTTTTTAGTGTTGAACCCTTCATTTGACGCTTGCTTGGATCATTTTCCAAAGGTTTTGAAATGGTGTGAAAAAACCAACCTTAATATCAATTAAGAAAAGTGTCAATTCATGGTATTTGGGGTTATTTTGTTAGGCCATAAAATATCTGAAAAGAAATGGAAGTGGACCCAGCAAAGATTCAAGTTATAAAAAAGTTTTCCCCACCTACTAATGTGAGGGGAGTTAAAAGTTTTCTAGGACATGTTGGAATCTACAAGCAATATGTTAAGAATATTTCTAAAATTGCTAAAACTCTATGTCATCTCTTATAAAAGGATGCTTTATTTAATTTTAGCCATGAGTGTCTCATCCCACTTTCTGGTATGATAGTACTACGATTCAGGTGTGGTTAGATTCTCCAATCTTGTTATTTCAAAATCAATTTTTACAACGGTGCCAAAAACTTGATTCCGAAGCACGTAAGAGTGAACTGTTATATTTAAATATTGGTATACTACAGAAGTACATGTATCATTATCAATTAATATAGAAATTTTTGATTAAACTCTGAAATATCGAACCCACAGAGAGAACTACAAACTCTTAAGAAGAAATTAGATAACATCTTCTACTTTGAAGAATAATCTTACTCAAAATATAGATACTATGGTAGGAATGAAAGTTTGATTTTATTTGGTAATTTTGATAATTGAAAATCAAGTAAACAACTAACTAAATTTAATAAGATTGTTCTAAGATGAAAGCAATACAAATAAAATAACTTTTTCCTTATCATGAAACAGTAACAAGTATAAGAATTCTGTTGTTAAAGTAAATAAACTGTGTTGTGCCAAATAGGATCAGTGTTATTCCTTACCCTTACTAGTGATGCTATAAAGAGCATTGGCTAATTTAAAGTTTGAATAATCCTGAAGACGGGCTAGGTAGAGAAGATATTAGCTCCCACTCTATAGTTCCGTCTTCTCCCTTAACCTGTGGACTAACTTCTCATATCAAGACCTAAAATAATATACCAAATTGGGGGTTTTAGTCTGTCACTCTAAAGTTCTCTAATTCTACATCCTTCAAATTTGATTTCTCTATTTATTTGTTCTCAACCATATGAATTTCTACCATTAGTTAACTGAGACAATACCATCACGGATTTTACATGTTCTCAAAAAAAATATTAACATCTCAATTGGCCAAATCAAGAAGTAAATAAAGTACAAGGATTAAATCATTACAAATTATTCCAACATTACAGATCAATACTTCGCACAACATCCATCCAACACTTAATTACTTATCATTTTAAGAAAAAAATTAAAGAAAACTACCCAGAATTCATGGAGAAAACACATCAACAATTAAGTTAAAAGTAGAATTTATGTAAAAACACAAGAAGTTTAATTTAAAAATAAATGTAGACACAAAGATAAAAACTTCTCAAATTCCTCTCCACCAAACTCTTGAAGTTTCTTTGAATCTCTTTCTTTCTCTTACAATTCTTCCTAGGTCTGGTCGCCCAACCCTAAAGGGTTAAATCTCTCTATTTCACTAACAAACTACAATGGATTCTTACTTAGAACAATCTAATCACTTTTTCCTTCACTGTGAATGAAGAAGTGAGAAGAAGTCCTAAATATAATCCTACAACTCTTTACTTTCTACTCTCTAAAAGTATCAAAAGTCTTCTATATATCTAATCTCTTTCCTCCCTCTCTATATATCAATATATTTCAATTCAATTCAAGTCCTCCTTTTATAGTTTTCTAAATGGTGTTTTGGCGTTTCTTCAAAATGTGTCCACATTCAATAAATCTTCAAAGAGTTGTCTCTTTTCAAGACCCATTTCAATGTATTTTCATGCCCATTAACTGTAATTCACGTTTTCACCAAGAGTTGCTTCAAACACCCCTTTGAAATTCATCCAAAATTCCTTGAATTTCTATCATAACTGCTTATGACGCGTATGCGCGAGGTCTTCAGCGCTAAAGCTTGACCTTCCCTATCTCCTGTTGCTTAAGCTTCAGTTCTGGGCGCTTAGGCGCCATAGTTTATTTTCACTCCTTTTTCATTTTTGCTCCAAATTTGATCCCTTTTCACTTCTTTCACCATATTTCATCCATTTAACTGTACATGAAAGAAAAACACACAAATACCGACCATTAAAGAGCAATATCCTCAAAAATATATATAAAAATGTGTACATAAATACTATATATTTAGGTGTATCAATGCCTAAATGCCTTTAATATTTTGAAAGAGAAGTTAGTCACGACTCATATTATTGTTTCACCTGATTGGGGGAATCATTTGAGTTAATGTACGATACTGGTGCATATATTATCGAGGCAGTTTTAGGACAACGACATAACAAAATGTTTAGAGTTATATAATATGCCTATAAGACTTTGGGCAAAGCTCAAATTAGTTATACCACTACTAATAAAGCGCTTTTGGCTATAGTATATGATTTTGATAAAGTTTAGGTCCTATTTGATTGGAACAAAATCTTATGTCAAAAAAAAAAGCGCCAAACTAAGATTGATTAGATGGTTCATTTTGATGCATGCATTTGATATCAAAGTTGTAAATATGAATGGTACTGATAATCAAATAGCAGGCCATTTATCGAAACTGGATTAGGGGAATTCATGTGATTATGAAGATGACATCAATGAGAACTTTTCTAATGAACAATTATTTGATAGTACTAAATGGTACATTATGTGGTATGTTGATTCAATAAATTTCATAGTTAGTGATATTATGTCCTATGGCTTGACACACCATCAATAGAAAAATTCATCTTTGATGCCAAATAATACTTCTAGGATGACCCATACCTTTATAGAAAATGTAAAAATCAAGTGATTAAGAGATATGTACCTAAAGAAGAAACCCTAAATATTATTAAGAAGTGTCATAATTTTGAACTTAGGGGAAATTTTGAAGTTTATAGAACTGCTTTTAAAATTTTGCAATCTAAATTTTATTAGCCTAGTTTATTTAGAGATATGAACCTATATATAAAAAGTTGTGATAGATGCCAGAGAGTATGCAATATTTCTAAGCGTGATGAAATTCCACTAAATTTTATTTTGGAGATTGAGATTTTTTATGTTTGGGGTTTAGACTTTATGGGTCCCTTTGTACATTCATTTAAATAATTTATATATTTTGATAGTTGAAGACTTTGTCTCAAAATCGATTGAGGCAACAACTCTTTCAAATTGAGGCAATCAAAGTGTGGCAAAATTTTTAAAGAAGAATATCTTTATTATATTTAGGGCCCGTTTGGGGTCTAATTATTAGGTGCGGAGGGCGCACGCAGAGCTCCGCGCGCCCTCCACACGCAATAATCGCTCCCGTTCGGGACAGCTTAAGTGCGGCGACGTTTTGAAAAAACCATTATCCCATTTTATAAATGTGTTTGAACTGTGCTTTTTAAACGGGGGTATTTGATTCCTTAAAAAATATGGCTGAGGGATCGACCATGCAGCCCATGTTCGTTCGCTACCTCTTTACCCCGCTACCCTCGTCCCTACCTGGGAAGGCAACGAAGGGATCAAGGCTTTTGGAGACCACTGAAACTCCCATCTTTCTCATGAGCGATTATTGCGTGCACAACCGCACATCGCGGCTGTACCACAGTGGTCCCACTTTCATACAACCGCGATGTGCGGCTGTGATCAGAGGGCGCGCGCAGCTCTGCGGGCACCCTCTGCACCTAATAATTAGACCTTTCTCATCCTTCCACTTCGCTCTAATAAAAAACCATTGAAGAAGCTGGGCCTATTAGCGCCCTACTTCTTCATCTCGAAAGTAGGTGGTGGATCTGAAAGCCAGCTTTCTATAGATTCTTTCAGAGCTAAAATCCGACTTCCTCATCCACCCATTGTTTAGCTTCGCGGAAGATTATCCGCTATGGATTGATAGGGTGAGATCAGTTTCTGCTCTTCTATAACGCATTTTTCATTTGAAACATTTTTTTATTGAGATCCTTGATCTAGAAATCTTCTTTTAATGGCATTACATGATTGATTCCTAGGTTTGATTTTGAGGTAGATTTCATCTTCTTTCGGTGCTTGCTTGTAATGCAGCGATAATGTAGTGAAATTGCAAGCTTAATGCACAAATTAGAACTTGTAGATGGCATGTATTTCTATTAAGTAGAGATGATTCTGATACAGAATACTAAGGCTTAGGAATTTAATTGTTGAAGCCATATAGCCACGTTAGTAATGCTTCGAATGAAGTCTTATCTGTTGTATTTGGTTCCATATTGCAAAATGTAGATTTTGATCTTATCAAGCATTTTTCATCTCAGTACAATAGCATTTGGTGATTCACATCTTTGTGAAGCCTTTTCTGAGCTTTAGAAGGTCATATGTTGTTTCAGATCAGTCAAATATGCATCCAAGAACTCCAAGAATTTGAAGGTGAAAGGGAAGAAGATGAAGAAAAATAAATAAATATTTGAGTGTTCTAAAAGACTTTTACATTGAAATGAAAGGGAGAGGTAAGAAAGAATATTGGGTTTACAAATTAAACAACTTATTAGAGAAGAGAAGGAAGGATGAATAAAGAACATAGTAGTAACTAGAGCACCCAAGACTTTCTGGGTTAAATAAGGTTGGTTGATAACCTCTCGTATATTTTGTATGTTTTTAAGGTATATCAAGAATTCATTAGAACCATGTTGTATTCTACCTATTTGTTAAGAAAATTTTTTCTAAGTAAAAAACTGAAACTTTCTTGATGGGAGATGCTTGGTGGGACCTTTTATAAGAATTTAAGTTTTGTCATCCTTAAAAATTGCGATTTCATGCTCTTAGCATGAGTATATTTGAGATGGAATTTTTAGCTATTCCACATAGGATCTTCAAAAAAGGATAGACACTCTTTTATCTTAAAAGAAACTCTTCTTTCATTTAAAAAAAAAATGTGATGTAGTATTTTTAAAAGGCGTCTCAACGAGTATTGATACATTGAATTGTATAGAAGTCTATTAAAAAATCAAATGAAATGGTTATTAAAGGAATGAAAGGAATGTGCATGATTAATGGATCTAATACTAATTTAAAAGGCTTATGCATGATTTACCTATTATAAAAATAGATCTACAATTGTTATAAAAAATCCATATAAAGTAAATATACAATGATTGTTTTTTTTCCATACTAAGAAATCAAGATGGAAAAATCTAACGTGAAAATTTTAATTACTATTGAATATATTAAAATGATGGACAAAAAATCTCTTACAAAGACACCTTATGGCGTTATTGTTGCAAATAGAAGGAACATGCTAAATAAAGCTAGTGAAAACTCGATGAAAAGCTGAAGTCGTGGATCTTGACACGAGGAAAACCTGCCAAAATGAAATTCTCAACTATCAAATGTGTATCCTTGATAGTTATGAAATGATTTTTTTTTGTTCTCAATTGTCAAATGTGTAGCCTTTACAGTTTGGTGCAAATAATAACACTACGCTTGTCAGAATGATCTTTTATCCACAAAAAAATTGTGAATCAGTTGCTTATTAAACAACTTATCCAGATCAAAGACAGAATGATCATTTATCTCGAAACAATTTCAAATCAGCCGTTTTCCAACCAAACATACAACCAGCTTATCAAGATAAATTGCTGATCAATAACTTATCAAAATAAGCTGCTTATGTGGATAAGCTGCAGCTGCCCCAAACAGACCCTTAGTATGCCTAGAGTGATCATAAGTGATGATGGGAGAGCAACTTTAAAACTTAAAGGATTGAGACATTTTTTATACAGTATGGAATCAATTATAGGATTTTCATGATCTATCATCCTTAAACAAGTGGTTTAGCTAGAGAAATAATAAGGATTTTGGAGAATACTGTCAATCCTAATAGAAATGATTGGTCTTTTAGATTAGATGATGCATTATAGGTCTATAAGACTGCTTATAAAATGCGTATAGGAATGTAAACATATAGACTTATATTTGGCAAAGCTTTTCACTTAACAATGGAATTAGAACACAAAACTTATTGGTGTGTTGATGAATTCAACTATAAAATAAAGGAAGCTAGTGAGAAAAGATTACATGTAGTTAAATGAACTCGATGAAATTAGACAAGAATCTTATGATTGGTCTTTTAGATTAGATGATGCATTATAGGTCTATAGGACTGCTCATAAAATGTGTATAGGAATGTAACCATATAGACTTATATTTGGCAAAGCTTTTCACTTACCAATGGTATTAGAACACAAAACTTATTGGTGTGTTAATGAATTCAATTATAAAATAAAGGAAGCTACAGAGAAAAGATTACACATAGTTAAATGAACTCGAAGAAATTAGACAAGAATCTTATGAAAATGCTAGAATGTATAAAGAGAAAACTAAAAATTGGCTCGATCAAAAAATTAAGAGAAAATATTTTGAGCTTAGATAGGAGGTTTTATTATATAATACATGATTAAAATTATTTCCTGGAAAACTTAAGCCCACACAGTCAAGACCATTTACTACAATAAAATTTTATCATTTTGGTGTTATTTATATTAAAGATCCTAAGAGTGAGTAGGTATTCAAAGTGAATGGGCAAAGACGTAAACCCTATTTAAGATGGGAGAGACCAATGATAAATGAGATTTTAATGTTGGGTCAACTTGAGTAAATATCTGGATTCGTCGGGCTAAAGAGGTTAAAATCAACGCTTCTTGGGGGACAACTCAAGTTTGTATTTGTATTTATGTTTTTGATTGTTGTTTGTTATTGAATAGATTATTTGTATTTTTGTATTAATGTTTAGCTTTGTGAGTACTTTGATTTGATTGGATTGTGTGAATTGAGGGAGGATAATCCTTAGATTTCTAATTGTGACTAGACTTTAGTATGTCTTTTGATGGTAATAGGATCAACCTAGTCCTCTACACCTCAGTTCTCAATCGAACAAAAAAATTTATAAGATACACATTGAGTTTGAACATAGGACATATCCATCTCAATTCCTTACTTCCCATTTGTGACCCTGTTCTTTCATCATGCTGGTTCACTAAATCATCTATTAAAAAAGCATGTGAACGATCTTTTCAATTGTACAGGTCGAGTTGTATACTTTATTAGACAATGTAGTACTTAGAGGTTGGGAACACATAAGCAATAGTAAAGATGTTATTTGGACCTAAATATCCTTACAAAAATTTCTGAAAGCACCCGTTAATCAAAAGAAGGAGATTCTGTTGTAGATGAGAAATTGGAGAACATAGATGCGATGCGGAGGATGAGTGATCCTTATTTATCTTTAGCATAAAATTGTGATTTTGTGCTTAATATGTGTGATCAAGGACTTGGAGAGGTTCAAATATTGCAATATAAGACCAGGACCACAATAGGACTTGGCGCTGAGGCGCCAATAAAATTCTACGCCAAGGCCACACTAAAAGCAAAATGCAGCACCTAGGCATTGTGATCGCGACACCTAGGCACTGCTATCATAATACCTAAACACTGTTATCGCGACGCTTAGGCGTCGCTCCCTCCTACCCAACAAAATCAGCCAAATCGGTCGGTTTATGTTATTTTCACAAAAAATTCTTTCCAAACCCTTCTTTGGTGATTGAGAGGCGATACGTAGGGCTTCCCTTTACCTTCTATTTTTGATTGATTCTTGAACCTTTGGTGAGTGGGAATAACTTCCATATGGTGAATTCCGCTCCCTAAGCTTGTTTTGCCAAATTTCATCTAGGATTTCTTCAAGATTTTTGGTGGAGACGGTGAAAGTTGGGGATTTTTGGGAAGAGTCTTGATTTAGCCCATAACAAGTATATTGATTGCATCCACACTAATATTTATCCTCATTCTGTTGAATTTTCCTTTTTTGTTACTTTCTTATGGTTCGAAAAACTAAAGGAAGTAAGTCCAAATCTTTGTTTGACAAAAAGAAGTTTGTAAGCTCCAAAGCATAGGAGTGTTACAATGACTTTTTTGATACTGAAGAAGTTGATAGCGGAGAGGGGATTCATTAGCCTCTGAGGTCCTATGGAGAGAGTGATTGTAAGTAGGCAATGGGAAAAAAATTGTTATAACACCTATGATGTTTTGGTCTCTGTAATAAGAAAATTTTATGCTAATCTTCCCGAAGCTATCGATGGATTAGTTTTTGTGAGGGACAAACTTGTGGATATTTCTCCTTCGTGCATCAATTTGTTATTGTCTTTGATAGATCTCCCTCATCGCTTCTATGCAGATTTTACTCTTTCTAATAATTATCTAGATGAAGTTATCAATTCCTTAACTGATAGTAGAGGAGAATGGAAAGTTAATGAAAGAATTAAGATCAACTTACCTGCTTTCAAATTAAACGAAATATTGAAAGCTTGGCACTTTTTCATTTCCGCTAAAATGCTTCCTTCTACTAATACCAGTGAAGTGATTATGGATCAAGCTTTCTTGAACTATTGTATCCAGAACAATGAACCCATTGATGTAGGTTCCCTTGTTCATTAGTCTACAGTAGAATACACAAGTGGGGGAACTACTCTTGGTTTGGGGCACCCATCTACTATCTATCCTTTGTTCCAACATGTCGGAGTTGTTGTTAGTAGTGGGGAGAAGATTCTTCATCCACTAAAGTCTATCTATAGTGCTAAAATTGCATTATACATGAGGCATACAAACTTCGAGAAAGGATCATATGTAGTGCAGCCTTGTTCTTCTGTTCCTTGTAGACCATGTCCCACTACATTGAAAGGTGCTTTCAAACAACAATTCGAGAGGGAAGAGGATGCCACTTCTATTTTACATGGTGAGATGTATCGATTAAATGAACATTAGTCACACTTGGATTGACAATATAAAAGTCAATTTAATCATCATCCCATTTTCTAAGATGTTGAACTGAAAATATACAGGGAGAATCAGTGGATCAGTTGGGACAACTCAATGAAGTTACCAGTATATCAACCTTACTAAGTATATGAGCACTGTGAGCTGATGGATGATGATGATAATGAGGAAAAGGATTATATTTATTGATCTATTTGTTGATGTTTTGGATTGTATTTTAATTTGCTGTTATTTGGTTGTATTTGACATTATTTTCATTTTTTGCTATGTACTGGACTATATTTGTATTTCTTGCTGCTACTATTTTTGTACTCTCTTCGTTAATATTTTTTTGGTTTTTGTGATAAAGATTTTATTTATTTGTTGTGATTTATACTTTCTCTAGTGTAGTTTCATTTTAGTCTCATTTAGTTGTGATTTACTTGCCACTGCTTATATATTCGTCTCGCATATACCTGATAATCTTGTTGATAGATACATATGGTAGAAAGAATTTATGTTTTATTTTCTCCTTGCTTATATTCACATATTATATTGCTTACTATGTTAAAAATTAAGTTTGGGTGGGGAGAAAAACTTTTTAAAAGCTTAAATTTATTAGTCCTCAGTAACCTATATTTAATCTGTTGTGTTTTAAAAGAGATTTGAGGTATGTGGTGTCAACTTGAAATTACTGCAATTTTTGAAAAAGGAAAAACGTAGTATCTTTTATTTAAAAATATATGTAAATGAGACTAGACTAATGTTCAGTTGAGTTATAGTTCAATATTAGAAAAATGATTTTTCTATTCATTTTTTAAAAGAGGTATATATTTGTTCAGCTATGTATCCTTAAATATACACTTTAGGAGAATTGAGCTCATATTAAAATCATATTTTCAACTAGTATATTAACTTTTGAAAAGTTTAAAAGTAGAAGAATATAACATGTTTTACTTTAAAAAGATGATAGTGGAATTCAAAATTATTAAATGTCTATCCAGATATAGTAATCTTCCTAAAATTATGTTAAGAATTGAAACATACATCCTAAAGCAAGAAAAAGAGTGATTACATTAAAATATTAAGTGGGGAGAGGGTTGAAGAGAAGCCTAATAAAAAATTTGTTTCACTAAAATTTTTTTAAAGTTAAAGTTGCATTACATTCCTAAGCTACTAGTATTTAAGATAAATTAGTAAGTATTTTCAAATAGAGAGCTCAAATTCTATTTTTACACCATCTAAGGTACTTTAGTTAACATGCATTAATTGCTTTTTAAAGTAAATGGAAAATCAGGTTTTCATAGTTGAATGAAAGGTTTTCGTATACACTCGTGTTAGACTTGTTACTAGAGTTATTCTAAATGTACCCTATGAATTTTTTGAGGCAAAAATTATTTCTAATTTTAATGAAACCCACTCCCTAAAATAAAAAAAAAATGGTTTTAATATTCTACAATTACTTGAGGACAAGAAAACTTTAAGTTTTGGGGATTTTGATGTGTAGAAAAGAATACTTAAATTCATTTATGTTTTGCACATGTTCATGGATGAAATTGTACTTTAAGGAAATGTATCTCTATGTTTTTTTATTGCAGATACTAAATGTATTAGAAGTGCAACAAAGTGGAGAAGATATGGAGCAAAGTGGAGGTGAATTGGAGCCATGGAAGGCACAAGTGAGTGACGCCTAGGCGCCGGATTTCTTGGGATCCTAGGCGCCAAATTTCTTGGGCGCCTATGTGCCAGATTTCTTGGGCGCCTAAACGCCAATCCCATCTTTGGAACCTTAAAGGTTGTCGCTAGTGGGCGCCAAGACGCAACTTGACCAGTGCCTTGGTGCTAGACTTTTGGCACCTAGGCGCCCATGTTAAAATTGACAGACAAAAAGTCTGGCACCTAGGTGCAAGAACTGCCTAGGTAGTTTTCAACAATTCTTCCACACAATCTTGGGAGTTATTCAGCCCAATAAAAGAGCTCATTAGGGGAAGAAGAAGAGACTTTTAGTTAAGTAAAGTAGGGTTGGCTATTGAAAGGAATAGGATAGGTTTTCTTGGGTGTTTGGTGAGGGATTTGAGTTAAATTGTAAGGAGAGTGTTCAGAATAGTAGCAAGGAGACTAGGAGATCCTTTGGGGAGGCATTCTCAGAAATTTGTAAAGGGAGAAAGTTAAGTAATGTGTACTCTTGTTATTGTATTTCAATAAACACAATTCTATAATGAATATATTTGTTTTCAAAGATACATTATAGTGTTTCTCAATGTTTTCTATGTAGTCTTTTTCCTTTTTACTTGTTATGATTAAGTAGGTAGTGTAGAATTGAAAGAATGTGTTTAAAATTATTTTTAAATCTTTAATGTGATGAGTAACCCTCAAGTCTTCATTTAACTTTCATTCTGGCCAAGTGATCAATTAAAATGTGTTGTGAGCCATAATGACTCGGGAGAGATATAGAAGAACAACTAGGTTATTCACGTTGAACTATATGGTATGGAGCAAGTACTCTATAACGAGATGCAAATGTTAAGAAAATAATTTTTGATGGGTTTAAATTGGATTTTAGGGAATTAAAACCAATTTAATCAAACTTCCTTATGCATTATTGAGATGGTAAAGAAGAGAGTTGATCATATTTGTCACTAGCCTCATTCATAATTTGCATTTTTCATTTCCTTCATTCCACTTAGATCATTGTAAGGGAATTTAGCTTTAAGAATAGTTTGTAATTCAGTAGGACTAGTTAACAAAACTTCAAACCAATTTAACATCCAAGCTAAGAACATATTTAGTAGGCTAGAACTTTTCCTAAACTTAAACAATTCTCTCCCTGTGGGTTTGATAACAATTCTCTCCCTGTGGGTTTGATAACTTGAGCTAAAAAGTCCAATATTACAAAAGCGATAGTACATTTGCGTAAGGCCCGAGAGGGCAAGTACAGCTGGACTTAAGTTAAGGCCGCAACATCTACCTAAGAAATGACATGCCAATTTGGATGGTTAGAAACTATGTGGCTAAACCCATTACATTTAAAGCATCTTCAATTGGACGAAGTTCCTCCCATGTCTATGGCAGTAGTCTCCTTGTTTTCACCTTTCGTTCCCCTAGCTACATCTGAATTTGAACCAGTTTGCCGAAATTGCACAAATCAATGGCAGGAATGCACATTGGAGTGTTTCTACCAATTTCTGTTGTTTTCTATCCTCATAGCCAAGCTAATCAAACTTGCAGTGTTAAGAAGGCAGGAGTTGAACCACAATGACTATAGATTGTCGTAGACCACCAAAGAAACATGCAATTATGTGTTCTTCGAGTTTGGAAAAGTTACATTTCAGCTCTAGTTGTTTGAATTCAACAACATATTCTTCCACAGAAAAATTTTTGTTGATGAAGGCGGTGAGGTAGAATGAACTCTTGTTGACAGTATTTTGGAAAGAATTTATGTTATAACTATTTTGACATCTTGTTCAAAATGATAATCTTGGATGACCCTCCGTTTATCGTGATCTATTTACGTTTTCCCACCAAAGAGATGCATTTTTCTTCAATTTAAGAGCTACAAGCTTCACAATTTGTTCTTTTAGAACTTTAGACTCAAGAATCCTTTCTACCGTATGTAACCAATTAACAAATTCATTTGAATCTAGTCGGCCTTCAAAATATAGAATGTTGATCTAAATTCAAAAGTCAACAACCATGTGGTGTCTGTCCCTCCACTCTGGCAGGGGCCATGCCTTATCACTAGAAGATTCTTGGTGAAAAAGACTTTCACCTTCTTCCTCCACCGCATCCACGTCGAGTTCACAATCCTATTCTCGATGTTTCTTTGCTCCAAGATTGCAAGCCGCTTCTATGGTGCCTGATTTCATGTTGTAAATCTTCCATAACTAGTTCTTAATTGATCTTGCAACACTTCTTTGTGGTGGCATGTTTGAGAGCAGAATGAATCGCAAACGAATACAAGGACATAAATTTGTTCTCAATTATAAGAAATGGGATCAAGAAGAGATCAACAATCTTCTACTGCTCACCCAAAGGGACCTAACGACGGGATAACAGGGGCTCTTGGTTCCAGTGCGAGCAACCCAAGAAAAAAGAACTGCTCTAAATGGTACAAAAGCTAAGAGCCACAATACGGAGACAGGAAACAACCTCAAAAAGGGTGAAAGAACACAACAAGGATTCTAACTATAAATGCAATAGAGAATAGAAAAATGTGATGGATGGAAAATTGGAAACAATAACAGAAGAAAGAATTTAATTGTGCAAGATATATTTCAGGAATTCTAAGACAACATAATACATTGGCCAAAGCACCACTAGAGAGCCGCTTCAGAATACAACAACAAGGGAATTGGTAGAAGTACCAGACCGCCTTTAAGAAATAAGAAATTCTCTCTAGAAATTGACCTCCCAAGTTAGCCTAAAAGTCTTTTAAATTTATGCTAAGACCCTTCCTAATTTCAAGTTTGTCACCTAAAAAAAAAATAGAACTCAGAAAAACACATCACATGAAAAGACTAAAAAAAACAGCCACAAGATCATTAGGACATCAAGCTCTTCGATCTCTGGTGTCAATGATGAAATGCCTCTAATATGGTGCCAATACTAATACATAAAATCAGGCTTTCAATTGGGAAAATTATGAGAAATGGTGCAACAATCTGCACTGAAATCATGGACCATTAGGCCATGTCATTATTACAGTTGATTCATGGCTCATGTGTAGTTGTCCTAAAAACATCAGCACCTCCATCTCAACACCTACCGACAACAACTGAAAGTCTTCCTCAACATTCAATTGCTCTCGGCTTGCCTCCATGGCATTGAATTGGCAGATCTAATGATCAATTAGAGTACCATCACTAATTTTTACAATCTTTCATTAAAAAGTGTCATTCAACATGCAGATCTGCTTGTTTACAAACTAATATCCTACAAAAACTGCTCCCAATTTTGATTGCAATAATTAACCAAACTACAGAACAACAATTCCATTACAAAAAGTTAAAAAATAAGGAATGGGGCGTGGCGGGGATGAACAAGTGATCATTCGCACCTTCAACTCCGACTTCAGTGGCCATTTTTTTCCTGCTATCCGGGGATTCACCATATCCAGTTAATTGATATCGCCAACTTGTTAATTGAGTAAATCAAGATAGCCGATACATAATACCAGTCTAAACTGGATATTATCGATTTAAAAAAAGATATAATAATAATAATAATAATGACAGATGAAAAAAAAAACAGATGTGAACGTGACCAACTTAAAAAATTAGGAAGGAAAAATACGCTGTTGGCAGAATATATGTACGTCACCCAAAAACAAAANAAAGATATAATAATAATAATAATAATGACAGATGAAAAAAAAAACAGATGTGAACGTGACCAACTTAAAAAAAAAGGAAGGAAAAAAACGCTGTTGGCAGAATATATGTGTCACCCAAAATAAAAATGAACTGTGCAGCTCCTGAAATGGAATATGGCAATTATCTTTGAAAAATTCAGGCTAATACTAAGCAATCGAGCAAGTTTGTCCCTAACAAGTGAATGAAACTAGAAAAAATAATTAATTAAAATAAATAAATCTCAATTAATCAGGTAAGAACTTCACCCTAACAAATAAATTAAGTCCACTTAAATGAATAACAAGAATATATTAGTTCTGTGCTAGTCCCAACAAATAGATTTGTTTAGAAACATAGTTTCCAGAGATAAAAACAAAACAATAGACTCCAGTAAAACTAACATTAACGTTAAGCACATTCCCAATTCCGATTTCCTATAAAATACTGTTACATTAAAATCATATCATGAAATAAATTTCAATGAACCATCACTACATTGACAGCAACCAATTGGCTAGTTTCTAGCATTTCCAAGACATAAGTTCAGAAGTCTGATTACTTCGACATTGAAAGTGGTAAAAATGAAGAGGTTGATGAGTAGGAATAAGACGAGTTTTATAATAGTAAAAACAGGTAGCACTCACACAGTTATTTAATCAATAAACCCTTTTTCAGAAGGACAAATTAATACTTTCATAACTAGGTGAGAAAAGAATGAATGAGGGTTGCCGTTTATAGGAAGCTTTGGACCAATTCTAAATCAATCGCCAATTTGGATTTTCCTGCGTGAAGCCATAGCCATGGCAATCTCAGAGATCTTCTCATTCTCCACGCTTACACAGCTCAGCATGGAGGAATTAAGAATAAATATTTCAATGCCATGGACACTAATACCAGGACACCTGCTCAGATCGGCGATCTCCAACCTCAGCCTGCCGCACTCGATCAGCCAAACCACTAAGGAGTCCGTGAGGCAGCTGCAGCCTCGCAGCTTAATATCCACAAGGCTGGCACAAGAGCTCAACATCGCTACTAACTCCTTGTCCCCCAATGTTTCATTATAAGATAAGTCTAGCCTTCGAAGCCGCGGGAGACTCTGTCCAAGAAAACTCAACAGGCCTGGCTCCCTCTCTAACACGTCACAATTTACCAGAGCCAGCTCCTCTATTGCCTTGCCAGATTCTGCCCTTCCAACTGCACGGAGCCCATCTCCTGTCACAAGGCAACAACTTTGGAGCCGGAGAGTCGTGAGACAAGGGGAATTGGATTTCCCCACAGAGGCGATTGCAGATAGGTGGTCGTTGTGGAGGTCGAGGGGAAGACGGAGATCGATGGTATTGAGGCTTGCAGCACGTCGGCTGATGAAGTAGTGAAGGGCGTCGCTGCTGCCCCCGTCGTAGATAAGTAAGGAGGTGAGATCGTGGCAGTGGTCTGCGGCGCGGAGGAGGACACGGTCCGCAATGGCGCGGCAGCCGCGGAGCTCCAGCACGAGAAGGCTTGCGAGGCATAAAGTGAAATAGGGGGAAGAGGTCCCGTCGCCAGTACCCTCACATGCTCGTAGTCGGAGCCGACGCAGGTTTCCACAACGCTGCCAAATCCACGACATCCCCAAGTCGCCTGCACGGACTCCAGAAATAGAAAGCCTCTCAAGTGGAAGCGTAACAATTGATGAATTCTTATAGTCTTCCGCAAGATCGACACTATCTTCGCCCTCTACATCGCACGCTCCAAGGACATTAGGGGATTTGGGGAAGAAGACGAACGAAAGGAATTTAATGGAGGGGAAGCTGGAGAGCCAGCTAAAAGAGAGCGGAAAAACAATGGAGAGACGGAGATTGGTGAGATTCTTTAGTGATGCTGAAGAAGAGAGCAGTGCAGAGGAGGAGACCGGGGAGGTTAAAGAGACGAATCGGAGCTGAATAAGGCGAGACGCACAAGGAGCGGCTGCTACCGAGAGAAGAAGGGCATCCGACGACGAGAAAGAAATCATCGCCGGCAACGTCGATTGCGGCAGCCGCTGCGGCGACGGCTCGGAAGTTAAAAATCCACCGTGGTCGTCGAAAGGGTTGGATAGGATAGTAAGAGAGGANCAACTCATGCCTATTATGAAGCCACTAATTATGTAATCAATTCAAATTACCAAATCAAGATTAGTCTCACAAGGAATAAGATGAGTTTTATAATAGTAAAAACAGGTAGCACTCACACAGTTATTGAATCAATAAACCCTTTTTCAGAAGGACAAATTAATACTTTCATAACTAGGTGAGAAAAGAATGAATGAGGGTTGCCGTTTATAGGAAGCTTTGGACCAATTCTAAATCAATCGCCAATTTGGATTTTCCTGCGTGAAGCCATAGCCATGGCAATCTCAGAGATCTTCTCATTCTCCACGCTTACACAGCTCAGCATGGAGGAATTAAGAATAAATATTTCAATGCCATGGACACTAATACCAGGACACCTGCTCAGATCGGCGATCTCCAACCTCAGCCTGCCGCACTCGATCAGCCAAACCACTAAGGAGTCCGTGAGGCAGCTGCAGCCTCGCAGCTTAATATCCACAAGGCTGGCACAAGAGCTCAACATCGCTACTAACTCCTTGTCCCCCAATGTTTCATTATAAGATAAGTCTAGCCTTCGAAGCCGCGGGAGACTCTGTCCAAGAAAACTCAACAGGCCTGGCTCCCTCTCTAACACGTCACAATTTACCAGAGCCAGCTCCTCTATTGCCTTGCCANACAAGAGCTCAACATCGCTACTAACTCCTTGTCCCCCAATGTTTCATTATAAGATAAGTCTAGCCTTCGAAGTCGCGGGAGACTCTGTCCAAGAAAACTCAACAGGCCTGGCTCTCTCTCTAACACGTCACAATTTACCAGAGCCAGCTCCTCTATTGCCTTGCCGGATTCTGCCCTTCCAACTGCACGGAGCCCATCTCCTGTCACAAGGCAACAACTTTGGAGCCGGAGAGTCGTGAGACAAGGGGAATTGGATTTCCCCACAGAGGCGATTGCAGATAGGTGGTCGTTGTGGAGGTCGAGGGGAAGACGGAGATCGATGGTATTGAGGCTTGCAGCACGCCGGCTGATGAAGTAGTGAAGGGCGTCGCTGCTGCCCCCGTCGTAGATAAGTAATGAGGTGAGATCGTGGCAGTGGTCTGCGGCGCGGAGGAGGACACGGTCCGCAATGGCGCGGCAGCCGCGGAGCTCTAGCACGAGAAGGCTTGCGAGGCATAAAGTGAAATAGGGGGAAGAGGTCCCGTCGCCGGTACCCTCACATGCTCGTAGTCGGAGCCGACGCAGGTTTCCACAACGCTGCCAAATCCACGACATCCCCAAGTCGCCTGCACGGACTCCAGAAATAGAAAGCCTCTCAAGTGGAAGCGTAGCAATTGATGAATTCTTATAGTCTTCCGCAAGATCGGCACTATCTTCGCCCTCTACATCGCACGCTCNGCCTGCACGGACTCCAGAAATAGAAAGCCTCTCAAGTGGAAGCGTAGCAATTGATGAATTCTTATAGTCTTCGGCAAGATCGACACTATCTTCGCCCTCTACATCGCACGCTGCAAGGACAGTAGGGGATTTGGGGATGAAGACGAACGAAAGGGATTTAATGGAGGGGAAGCTGGAGAGCCAGCTAAAAGAGAGCGGAAAAACAATGGAGAGACGGAGATTGGTGAGATTCTTTAGTGATGCTGAAGAAGAGAGCAGTGCAGAGGAGGAGACCGGGGAGGCTAAAGAGACGAATCGGAGCTGAATAAGGCGAGACGCACAAGGGGCGGCGGCTACCGAGAGAAGAAGGGCATCAGACGACGAGAAAGAAATCATCGCCGGCAACGTCGAGTCCGTCAGCCGCTGCGGCGACGGCTCTGAAGTTAAAAATCCACCGTGGTCGTCGAAAGGGTTGGATAGGATGGTAAGAGAGGTGAGATTGGGGTAGTGGGAGAGGATCTTTGAAAGCGAGGGTGAAGGAAGGGAAAGATGTTGAAGGGAAAGATGTGGGATGGAAAGCGAGAGGTTGGTGGTGCAAGCACGAATAGCGGAAAGCCAGCGCTTACAGACGAGAAAGACAGCGGCGAAGGAGGAGGGAGGAAGGCGTTGGATGATTTCATAAAGGAGCTCATCACATAAAAGGCCGTCCATTTCTACTTCCTTCTCTGAGAGGCGGGATAGAAAAAGAAACAAAGATAAGAGAGAAGGACAGGCGGTGGCAGTCTGCGTCGTGAGGTCATCGTTGTTGAACTCAAATTTGTGCTGATGAAACCAAATCAAATCAGATGGTGCGCTGCGGTTCTTAGGACCCTTTTTTGTTTTTTTTTTGGACTCTAAAAAGTGGGTTTTCTGGCGTCGTCTACACCACCGTGAGAAAGCTACTTAGGCCTAATGCTCCGGCATTTAAGGTTTTCTTTGGAACAGCTGTTGCTTCTCAGCTTTTCAGTTAAAATTTATTTCAAAATATAATAAAAATTTAAATACACAACTCATTTAGTAGTAAGTATCAAAAGTGCTAAGAAAAAGATAAATATTAATAAAATTACAAATAAACTAATGATGATATTGTTTTTTAACGTGAAGACGATGGACGTCACCTCCTAAACTGTCTTCCAAAAATGTTATTATTTTGCGATCACTTTTAGTTGTGGAATCGACCTAACCGTCAGCCCAGCGAAAGAAGTCACACTGTTCTGCGAGTCTTCCAAGAGTATCTATAAAAGTGTCCACCGTAGTTGTGGGTCTGCTGTGGCTTCCGAAAGGAAGTCTCTGGTTCGCGGTAGCATAGCATTCTACGGGATATCTTTGAATTTCTGGAGCTCATTTTTTTTAAAAGCATTGAAATAGCATTCAGTAGTCAATTATTTTAAGCTGGCAAATATCTGAAAAAAAATGAAAACAATAAGAAAACATATCAGAATAAATGCAAGAGAAAACATCATTTTTTACGCTCATGCCGCCTTCCCTATACTTCAATGTATGCAATTCAAAGTTACTAATGCATAAAAAAACCTAATTAAGGAAACAGAAGGGCATGGCATTGCAAGAAAAAAACATCAAGAATGAGTTGAATTGCAACAATCAATGATTGTGGTTTAAGATATACTTTTCACATGTATATCACTTTCATCTTCTAACATAAAGAAGAAAAATTGTTACTGAAATTATAAAAGTTTGCTTTACTTGAAAGACGNAACCCAAATCAAATCAGATGGTGCGCTGCGGTTCTTAGGACCTTTTTTTTTTTTTTTTTTTTTTCTCTTTTTGGACTCTAGAAGGTGGGTTTTCTGGCGTCATCTACACCATCGTGAGAGAGCCTAATGTTTGGGCATTTAAGGTTTTGTTTGGAGCAGCAGCAGCTTTTCAGTTAAAATTCATTTCAAAAGATAACAAAAGTTCAAATACATAACAGTGGGTATCAAAAGTGCTAAAAAAAAGATAAATACTAATAAAATTTCAAATAAACTAATGATGATATTATTTTTAACGTGAAGACTATGGATTTCACCTCCTAAACTGTCATTCAATAATGTTATCATTTTGCGATCACTTTCAGTTGTGGAATCGATCTGACCGTCAGCCCAGCGGAAGAAGTCACACTATTTAGCGAGTCTTCCGGCGGTATCTATAAAAGTGCCCACCGTAATTGTGGGTATGTTGTGTCTTCAGAAAGGAAGTCTCTGGTTCGCGGTAGCATAGCATTCTAAGGGATGTCCTTGAATTTCTGGAGCTCATCTTTCTTGAAAGCATTGAAATAGCATTTATTAGTCAATTATTTTAAGCTGACAAATATCTGAAAAACAATGAAAATAATAAGAAAACATATCAGAATAAATGTAAGAGAAAACATCATTTTTTACGCTCATGCCACCTCCCCTATACTTCAATGTATTCAATTCAAAGTTACTAATGCATGAAAAAACCTAATTAAGGAAAGAATGAGTTGGATTGCAACAATCAATGATTGTGGTTTAAGATATACTTTTCACATGTATATCACTTTCATCTTCTAACACAGAAGAAAAATTGTTACTGAAATTATAAAAGTTTGCTTTACTTGAAACACAAGGGATGTTGCTCTTGAAGCTGCAATTTTTCCCATCCTGCAATTTTCCTATCCTACTGAAAAACGCAAGCTATCACAAATTTCATAACACAACAACAAGCATGAAGTTTCATTACAGAAATATGATTGGGTTAAGTATGCAATATGAGATTGTCTAGAATTATGATGGGGGTACATTTGCTTCAAACTGGTCTTAGGATAACTTGGTAAAACTTCAAAACTATTGAAGGAACATTCTCAGGATAACTTATTGGGGCTATTATAATTATTGTACTTTATGTGGATATTACAATTATTGAATACCTTAATCCAAAAAATTATGTCAGTGATGAGAATCCAAATAAAAAACATAAATTCCTTTGCACGGGATAAACTTTATGCATGAAGCGATGTAGAACTAAAGCTGAAAATACTACAAACAAGCAACTACGCCTGAATTTGGACGCCTGAAATCTACCATGCATTACAGATGAAGAAGAAGATCCATTGGCCCAATCTTGCCTTTTATTTTTGGATGCATACACATACGAAATCTTTCCGATTTCTCCTATTAATATTTAGCAGAGCTGTGCCGATCCATCAAATGGCCAAGATTGCCAGAATTGTCAAAATAATTAAATCTTTTGATGTTATTCCGCATTAACTAGGATGGATCATCTGCATCTTGTCCTAAAAGAACATGTACAGCAACAACCTCAGCTGTTGCATCTTCTCCTAAAAGTCTATTTTCCATTAAAACACACAAGTTTATAATAAATACAAACTATATGAAAAAAAAAATTAATAAAAAAATTGATAGTTCATGAAAGGCAACAAGCAAACAAATTTTGTGCAAGAAAAACCAAATCATCTGTAGATCTCACATATAGAAATTTCATTTTCAGGAAAAAATAATAAAGCATATGCAATGAATAAAAAAAAAAAAAAAAANAAAAAAAAAAAAAAGAAAAAAAAAAAAAAAAAAAAAAAAAAAAAAAAAAAAAAAAGAAGAATGAAAAGAAGCAATACTTTGTTTCTACATATCTACCACCTAACTTAAATTTTTACACCCATGCCACCTTGCATATGAACAAAAAAAGGTGTGTAATTCAAAATTGACATGAATGATTTGGGCGTTATAAATGTTAAAAAGTAGAATTTACATGTTAGATATGTAAATACATAAGAATTAGGTGGTATGTATGTAAATGCTCCTGTTTCATTTTTAATGCAACATAAACAACCAAATACAACAAGATAAGAACAGCAGCACTCCACACCCCAAAACTGTTCTTCAACATCCCCACAATTATTTACACAATCCCTAAACAAGTTGACAATAGAAATTACACCCACACAAAGCAAAGAAGCAGACGAAAAAAGAGAGAAAAGATTCAGCTCACATATAAGAGAAGATTGAGCAGCAAGAACAGAAAGGTAAGTTCATGGCCTGCTCTTGAACGGAATGGATCTGATGACAACCTGATGGTAGATCTCATACTTGAAAATGAAAATTGTCCATCTCAAACTATTTCTACTATCGCACTTGACGAAGAATTAAAATATAAAAACAAAAATGATTAACGCATCGCAAAACAAACTTTATTGAAGAAGTTTTCTTTTTTGTTCGTCCGCAGAATTCCTATTTATCAAACTGATAAAAACATAAATAGAATAAACAACATTGCCGAGGAAGAAGACATAAAACAATAAGAAATGCTGCACACCACTCCTTAAAAGCCAGTTGAAATGAGTGGTTTCCCCCAAGGTTGAGAAAAATAAGACAAATTTCTATAGTCATTAAAAAACGGCTTTGAGAAATGCAGTCGAAAGAATATTAGATACAAATGTTGGTATGGCCTAAATAAACAAATGTCTGCAGAAATCAAAACTATGAATATTAGATACAATTTCATCACAAATAAAAGCAAAATAAAAAATTCAAACAAAATTATCTTGCTTTTCCTTGTTCAGCTATTCCAAAACGGTATGGAGCATATATGACAAAGAGTAGAAAGAACCCAGCTAGCAATGACAATTGCAACTGGGACTCTTACTGTGAAGCTCATTTTCTTATACAACAGCTTGAGCTAATGATTTCCACCTTATCATTCATGGAGCAAAATATAACCACAATAATTTAAGAAAAATAAAAGGAAAGACTAAATTACTACATTTCCTAGAGTAAATATGCCCCATTCATTACTATGACTAAACATAAACAACAAAAGAATTTCTCATCATTCATGTGACATAAAGAGTTGCTTTCTCACAAATAATCAATCTGAAAGCAAATAGGCTAACATTCTGTCAGAATTTAGCAAAATTTTTCAAATGCAATGGCAAGAAAGTTCATGTTTTACTAGTTGCAATGTTTCGCTCGCAATTTTTCACAACTATGATTTCCCATGTTTACTAAAGATGTGTTTGGAGACGGTATTAGTGGAAACCTCATTGTCCTGCTCCATGTACTATGTCGTCAGTAATCAGGTCCCTCAACTTTGTCATCTCACTTAGACCTTTCCCGCCTAAAGTACAAGTGGTCAAATTCTCATTGTTCCGTTCTGGCAAAGACTGTCCTACACGGCACTCAAAAGCTTCAACAGGTACATGTTCTTGATCTTCGTTCGCCAAATGGAAGTCGATGTAGGAACGTTAATGATTCTTCGAATATAATTGTAGAGAGTCATCATAGCAAACACAATCTACACTTACTAGGGAACTTGTAAGGAGGCATATCACCAATATCACCACTTCTTTTTCCACACATCGAATGTTCTTTCAATCACAACACGCAATAATGAATGTTTTTTATTAAACATTTCTTTTCTGCCTTGTGTAACGTTGCTTGTACATTCAAAGTCTTGTATGTGATACCTTTTGTCAATGAATGGTTTTACGTACGCTTGTTAAAATGGATATCTAGCATCGAACAAGTAATATTTGTCTAATAAAAAGTGTAAGTAAAATAAAGCTTAAAGTTAAGTATTATAATAGCTCATACTCGAGCTAAACTGCATATGGATGTGGAAAACTATTACTAGTGTTCCTCGTCACAGATTTGAAAACTTAACTGTCATGTGTGCTGCCCTCCCAACTAGCTGTAACAAAAGTGAAGCACATGTTAAAGTCACAAACGATCATAATATTCTTAGTCAGACTACCACAACGATAAACGAATGCAACCTTATCATTGTCAGGGACTCGTGCATCAACATTTGTTCCATCAATTGCGCTGATACAGTCCTAGTAACACGAAAGTTAGGTAATAAATAACATTGCATCTTCAACAAAAAAACTATATTACTCTTAAGGCATTACCTTGTAGAAGGGCCTATATTGCACATCATGTGATATCTCAGCAGGTGCCCGTTTGAACTTTGGATCCAAGGGTTTGATGACATGTGAGGAAAGACTCACAAGTGTGCTCAATCCAATTGAGAAGTAACTTCTAATTGTTTTCGATGAGTGTTGAAATCACTTCATAGCCCCTCGTATTGACTCATTTTGGGATTATACGAACAGTGTTATTGCGAGCACTTCATGTGGAGTAGTCCTAGTAGATCTTTGAAGTTTGTGAGCTCCTATGAGCTCTTGCATTAGATCGATGAGTACTTCCTACTGCATCCAAAACATATTAATAAATCGTGTTGGGTGCCCCGCAAGCAACTCCCCAACCCATTCGTAGTCAATGTAAGTAGATTTCATGCATGGCGACCCACCAATGTACAAACTCTAGTACTCAGATCCCGAAACTGCTTATATGCAAAAGTATAACAATAATTTTGATTATATTTTTCACTTATATTTCTTTATTTCGCAACAAAACCAAAAACTTGATCCTGAAGAAAAATAGGAATTTAACTTTTAGTTTATATACATTGGGATACTACGCAAGTATACATATCGTTATCAAATAATATATGACTTTTTGATTAAGACCTGAATATCGAACCCACAGGGAAGATATGCAATATGCACTTTTTGGAAAACTTACTATTTTTAAAAAGACAATTATTTAAACTAAAGACATTTTCGCAGTAAAGAAGTTTAAATATTTTTGGTAATTTTAATATTTTAACAAAAATAGAACAAGCTTAAAAAGATAACTTGAGTTTTTATAGATGAAAAGCTCTAAATATGAAAATATATTTCTTCTTATCATGAATCAGTAATAAGTATAAGAATTCTATTGTGGAAGTATGCATATTGTTTTGTGCAAATAGGAGCAATAATATTTTTTACCCTTACTAGAGATGTTATAAAGAACATTAGCTAATTTAAAGTTTGAATAGTTGTGGAAGACCGGCTAGGCAGAAAGATACTAGAGCTCTCACTCTAGAGTTCCCTCGATTCCCTCCACTTGGGGGCTAACATCTCGTATCAGAACTAAAATAATAAACCAAGTTGGGGGCTTTAATCTGTTNTGGTAAAACTTCAAAACTATTGAAGGAACATTCTCAGGATAACTTATTGTGGCTATTATAATTATTGTACTTGATGTGGTTATTACAATTATTGAATACTTTAATCCAAAAAATTATGTCAGTGATGAGAATCCAATTATAAATCATAAATTCCTTTGCACGGGATAAACTTTATGCATGAAGCGATGTAGAACTAAAGCTGAAAATACTACAAACAAGCAACTATGCCTGAATTTGGACGCCTGAAATCTACCATGCATTACAGATGAAGAAGAAGATCCATTGGCCTAATCATGCCTTTTATTTTTGGATGCATACGCATACGAAATCCTTCCGATTTCTCCTATTAGTATTTAGCAGAGCTGTGCCGATCCATCAAATGGCTAAGATTGCCAGAATTGTCAAAATAATTAAATCTTTTGGTGTTATTCCGCATTAACTAGGATGGATCATCTGCATCTTGTCCTAAAAGGACATGTAGAGCAACAACCTCAGCTGTTGCATCTTCTCCTAAAAGTCTATTTTCCATTAAAGCTGACAAGTTTATAAAAAATACAAACTATATGAAAAAAAAAATAATAGAAAATTTGATAGTTCATGAGTGGCAAGAAGCAAACAAATTTTGTGCAAAAAAAAAAAAAACCAAATCACTTGTAGATCTCACAAAAATAAATTTCATTTTCGGGAAAAAATAATAAAGAATATGCAATGAATCACAAAAAAAGCAAACAAAAAAAAAATAGAAAATGAAAAGAAGCAATACTTTGTATTTACATATCTACCACCTAAACTTAAATTTTTACACACATGCCACCTTGCATATGAACAAAAAGGTCTGTAATTTAAAATTGATTTGGGCGTTAAAAATGTTAAAAAGTAGAATTTTCATGTTAGATATGTAAATACATAAGAATTAGGTAATATGTATGTAAATGCTCCTGTTTCATTTTTAATGCAACATAAACAACCAAATATAACAAGATAAGAACAACAGCACTCCACACCACCAAACTGTTCTTCAACATCCCCGCAATTATTTACACAATCCCTAAACAAGTTGACAGTAGAAATTGCACCCATACAAAGCAAAGAAGCAGACGAAAAAAGAGAGAAAAGATTGAGCTCACATATAAGAGAAGATTGAGCAGCAAGAACAGAAAGGTAAGTTCATGGCCTGCTCTTGAACGGAATGGATCTGATGACAACCTGATGGTAGATCTCATACTTGAAAATGAAAATTGTCCATCTCAAACTACTTCTACTATCGCACTTGATGAAGAATTAAAATATAAAAACAAAAATGATTAACGCATCGCAAAGCAAACTTTATTGAAGAAGTTTTTTTTTTTTTGTTCATCCTCAGAATTCCTATTTATCAAACTGATAAAAACATAAATAGAATAAACAACATTGCCAAGGAAGAAGCCATAAAACAATAAGAAATGCAGCACAGCACTCCTTAAAAGCCAGTTGAAATGAGTGGTTTCCCCCAAGGTTGAGAAAAATAAAACAAATTTCTATAGTCATTAAAAAACGGCTATGAGAAATGCAGTCAAAAGAATATTAGATACAAATGTTGGCATGGCCTTAATAAACAAATGTCTGCAAAAATCAAAACTATGAATATTAGATACAATTTCATCACAAAAAAAAGCAAAATAAGAAATTCAAACAAAATTATCTTGCTTTTCCTTGTTCAGCTATTCCAAAATGGTATAGAGCATATATGACATACAGTAGAAAGAATCCAGCTAGCAATGACAATTGCAACTTGGACTCTTTCTGTGAAGCTCATTTTCTTATACAACAGCTTGAGCTAATGATTTCCACCTTATCATTCATGGAGCAAAATATAACCACAATAATTTAAGCATAATTAAAGGAAAGAGTAAAATTACTACATTTCCCAGAGTAAATATGCCCCATTCATTACAATGACTAAACATAAACAACAAAAGAATTTCTCATCATTCATGTGACATAAAGAGTTGCTTTCTCACAAATAATCAATCTGAAAGCAAATAGGCTAACATTCTTTCAGAATTTAGCAAAAATTTTCAAATGCAATGGCAATAAAGTTCATGTTTTACTAGTTGCAATGTTTTGCTCGCAATCTTTCACAACTGTGATTTCCCATGTTTACTAAAGATGTATTTGGAGACGATATTAGTGGAAACCTCATTGTCCTGCTCCACGTACTATGTCTTTAGTAATCATGTCCCTCAACTTTGTCATCTCACTTAGACCTTTCCAGCCTAAAGTACAAGTGGTCAAATTCTCATCGTTATGTTATGGCAAAGACTGTCCTACACGGCACTCAAAAGCTTCTACAGGTACATGTTATTGATTTTCGTTCGCCAAATGGAAGTCGATGTCGGAACGTTAATGATTCTTCGAATATAATTGTAGAGAGCCATCATAGCAAACACAACCTACACTTACTTAGGGAACTTGTAAGGAGGCATATCACACAATATCACCACTTCTTTTTCCACACATCGAATGTTCTTTCAATCACAACACGCAATGATGAATGTTGTTTACTAAACATTTATTTTCTGCCTTGTGTAACGTTGCTTGCACATTCAAAGTCTTGTATGTGATACTTTGTGTCAATGAATGGCTTTATGTACCCTCATTGAAATGGATATTTAGCATCGAACAAGCAATATTTGTTTGATAAAAAGCGTAAGTAAAATAAAGCTTAAAGTTAAGTATTATAATAGCTCATACTCGAGCTAACCTGCAGGTGGATGTGGAAAACTATTACTAGTGTTCCTCGTCGCAGATTTGAAAACTTAACTGTCATGTGCGCTGCCCTCCTAACTAGCTATAACGAAAGTGAAGCACATGTTAAAGTCGCAAACGATCATAATATTCTTGGTCAGGCTACCACAACGATAAACGAATGCAACCTTATCATTGTCTGGGACTCGTGCATCAACATTTGTTCCGTCAATTGCGCTGATACAGTCCTAGTAACACAAAAGTTAGGCAATAAATAACATTGCATCTTCAACAAAAAAACCATATTGCTCTTAAAGCATTACCTTGTAGAAGGGCCTATATTGCACATCATGTGATATCTCAGCAGGTGTCTGTTTGAACTTTGGATCCAAGGGTTTGATGACATGTGAGGAAAGGCTCACGAGTGTGCTCAATCCAATTGAGAAGTACCTTCTAATTGTTTCCGATGAGTGTTGAAATCTCTTTACAGCCCCTCGTATTGACTCATTTTGGAATTATATGTACAGTGTTATTGCGAGCACTTCACGTGGAGTAGTCCTAGTAGATCCTTGAAGTTTGTGAGCTCCTATGAGCTCTTGCATGAGATCGATAAGTACTTCCTACTGCATCCAAAACATATTAATAAATCGTGTTGGGTGCCACTCAAGCAACTCCCCAACCCATTTGTCGCCAATGTAAGTAAATTTTATGCATGGCGACCCATCAATGTACAAGCTGTAGTACTCAGATCCTGAAACTGCTTATACACAAAAGTATAACAATAATTTTGATTATATTTTTCACTTATATTTCCTTATTTCGCAACAAAACCAAAAACTTGATCCTGAAGAAAAAAAAGAATTTAATTCTTAGTTTATATACATTGGGATACTACGCAAGTATACGTATCGTTATCAAGTAATATAGGACTTTTTAATTAAAACTTAAATATCGAACCCACGGGGAAGATATGCAATATGCACTTTTTTGAAAACTTACTATTTTTAAAAAGATAATTATTTAAACTAAAGACGTTTTCGCTGTAAAGAAGTTTAAATATTTTTGGTAATTTTAAAATTTTGACAAAAATAGAACAAACTTAAAATGATAACTTAAGTTTTTGTAGAAGAAAAGCTCTAAATATGAAAACATCTTTCTTCTTATCATGAATCAGTAATAAGTATATGAATTCTATTGTGAAAGTATGCATATTGTGTTATGTCAAATAGGAGCAATAATATTTTTTACCCTTACTAGAGATGCTATAAAGAATATTAGCTAATTTAAAGTTTGAATAGTTTTGAAGACCGGCTAGGCAGATAAGATACTAGCTCTCACCTTAGAGTTCCCTCAATTCCCTCCACCTGGAGGCTAACATCTTGTATGAGAACCTAAAATAATAAACCAAGTTGGGGGCTTTAACCTGTCACTTTAAAGTCCTCTAACTCTACACCCTTCAATGAATATTTTCCTATTTATTTACACTCAATCATATGAACTACATTCTCATTCATAAACCTCATGTGATTCTTTCCAATTGTTGACTGAGACAATACCAGCCTGATTCTTACATGTTCTCAAAATAAATTTTAACATCTCGATTGGCCAAATCAAGAAGTAAATGAAGTACATAGATTTAAATCATCACAACTTCTTTCAACATTAAAGATCAATACTCTCCACAACTTCCATCCAACACTTAATTACTTATCATTTTAAGAAGAAATATAAAGAAAACTACTTATAATCCATGGAGAAAACAAAACCACACTTTAGTTTAAAAGTACAAATCATTATCAAACCAACAACAAGTCTCATTTAAAATCAAAAGTAGTCTTTAATTTAAAAGTAGAAATCATTGTCAAACCAACAAGAAGTCTCGATTAAAACCAAAAGTAGTTTAGAAAGTAGAAATCATTGTCAAACCAACAAGAAGTCTTGATTAAAACTAAAAGTAGTTTAATAAAAGATAAAAACTTATCTCAAATCCTCCACCAAACTCTTGAAGTTCCTTTGAATTTCTTCTGTTTTACAACACTCTCAATATAAAACTAAAATAAAAAGAATAAATATGTGGTGCCTGAAAATATCTCCAACTAACTCCCCAATTTTTGAACTTTCAAAACTTTCCAAGTACTTCCAGGACCCCCTTTTCAAAGTCTCAATCTTTCTTCCTTTTTAATTCTGCAAAAGGTGCCTTGGTATCTCTTCAAAATGTGTCTTGATTTGATGTATTTTCCTAAGAGATGCATCATTTCGCAATAATTTTCGTCCATGGTGGTTGTAACCACCTATTAAGCCAATAGGTACCTCAAAAACTTCTTCAAAATTCACAAAAACCGAATTTACCCATCCAATAACTGTCACTGACGCTTAAAAATTTAGAATTTAGCTCTTTTATTATCTCCACTTAAAAATTTTTATTAAGAACAATTTTACATACTATATTATATCTATAAGCTTAAGATTTTCTCAAGTCTTATACTTTAAAAAGATCAAATGTAGAACCAAATTTTGATTAGGCACTAATCCTCAAGCTTCTCCTCCCTCACTTTTTCTTTTTCTTCTTTTTTTTTCTTTTTCCTTTTCTTTTCTTTTTCTTTTTTTAGGCAAGGATTACTATATCTGGATAGGCCTTTAATAAATTTGAACTCTACTTTTCCTTTCCTAAAGCAAAATCTTGAAACAAAACTTTTACTTATAAATATAATAATAATTTTGAAAATTATTTTTAATAAAAGAAATTTAAGTATTAAAAATAAAAGTCTAAATTTCTAAAATTTTTAAAAATACAATGTTTCTTACTAAAGATAGTTACTTATATTAATCATTTCTACAGTAAAAACTTTTATATTCTTCATTACTCAAAATTTTAACTAAATTCTCTTACTCATTTCTAAAATCAAATTTTACTTCTCTAAAGATAGTCACTTATATTAATCATTTTCTATACTAAAAATTTTTAACTTAAAGTTTTTCTTCAAGTCACTTATATTTATCATTTTCTATACTAAAAATTTTTAACTTAAAGTTTCAACTAAATTCTCTTACTCATTTCTAAAATCAAATTTTACTTCCCTAATATAACTTCATAAACATGATCAATTTTTCTTTCAAATCAAATTCACTTGTAGTTCATTTGAGAACAAATAAAATTAAAGTTATAAAAATATTTTTCATCCCCCCCAAACTTAAATTTTTAACAGATTAAACAATTTAACATCAAATATATATAAGCAAGAATGAAAATAAAAATAACTGCTAACATGAATTTTTATACTCTAATAATATAAGTATAAAACTAAAACAATTTAAAATAACATACTAACAAGAATTTTTAAACTCTAATGATACAAGTATAAAACTAAAAATAGGAGTTAAAATTAATTTTGATCAAATTTTCTAATATTTTCATTTTAATTCAACATGTAGAGATTCAAAAGACTTCCAAACAGTAGATTTAAACATAACAACAAACTAACACACTAACTTGACTTCACAATCTCAACATAAAAACAAACTCACAAACATGATAAAAGAAAAATACAGGGTAGCAGTTTCTGAAATTTAATATTTAAGACCTAAGTTAACAAGATTTTCATCTTTTCAAAAGACATAGAATTAAGTTAAGTTCTAAACTAGCTAAATCACAAAACTCATAACAGTTACTACCCTAGAATTTTAAAAGAAACTACTAACTAACACAAACATCACAATAACAATAAAATAAAAAAGTCCAAAACTACATAGTACAGACCATCACAAAGATCAAATATAGCAGTACCACACCACATAGTCCACAACATAAAAATAAACAACACATCACAAATCTCAAGTCCAAAGCATATAGCATAACACATATTACAAACATAAAAATCCTCAACTCTACTCCTCATCTTCTAAATCACCGCTATACCACTTTTCTGTAGGCTCATAATCAAGATATCGAGGATATGGAGGAAATTGCATTCCTAGGTCACCCCTTATTAGGTTCTCCAGAGATGAGTAAAATTTCTCTTCATAATCACTCTTTCTCCTACTATACCTATCAGTATGCTCTACAAAATGCTCTAAATTCTGAACTTTATCAGCAATAAAATTAATATAATCCACAATCCTCTGCAATAATTGATCTTGGGTCTCAGTAGACTCACCTCTAGATGTAGAAGCACGTGAGGTATATGGTCTAGATGTAGAAGAACAGAGGTAGAAACAACAGACGTCTCCATTCCATAACTCCTAGAAAATCCTCCTCTCCAGCCAAAAATAGAATGCTCAGAATAAGTTTTCACATTCACCTTAGTGATGGGATTTAGAGGTAACAACACTTCCTCCCGGCTATCATATTTAACTCCAGCTTGCACACACAAAGAAAAGATCAAGGAAGCAAATCCCAGACCTGCAGTAGTAACGGCAGTGGCAGAACTGATGATAGTCTGACATATCAAAGCTCCTATGTTGATGAGCTTTCCTTCTTGGATATAATAATTTAACGCCGCTCTCTCTCTGGTCACTCACTGAGATGATTTGTTGGTAGCAGACGAGCAGAAATAAAATAGTGTCAGGCCTTTGAAGGTGCACATAACTTTGAAGTTGGGAAGTTGACTCTCCTCTCATTAGCGATCTTCCAAAGTCCTCTTCCAATAGTCAAGTAAGAAATAATCTCGTCTAACTCTGCTTCAGTCGAACTATAATTTACATAAAAACATAATGTATCAGGTGGCAGATGATAAAATAAATTGATTACTTCTGGTGAAAAAGGTATCAACTTTCCTCGTACCATGACTCTAATGTCTTCAGCCATAGGGAGGCTTGCATAGAACTCCCTAACAATAGAAATAACCACCACAGCAGAGAAACAATAGAATCGTTCCCACTGTCGACGAACGATCAAATCCTCTACGTCTCCACCTGGATTCCTAAAACACCGCTTCTAAATCAATTTCTGTGATTGCAGTTCATCACTGTACCGATCCTGAGCCTTCAAACTAACAAATTTTCTCGAATTGAAAGGGCTTTTTCCTTTGCTCCTTTTCATTCTTGGTGTCATTCTACAAATTTAATAAATTCTAAAAATAACTTCAAAAATCAAGTCTAAGTTACTAAACTAAACTTCCAAAGTATAAACTACACTTCCCATGGAATTTTCATAGATCTTTTTCTCATTTTTCACCATGAATAGTGACTTTTTGAATTTCTTCAAATGTGTTCAAAATACATAGTGAAAATCTAAAATTATTGCATCGAAGTAAAGTTCTTATCTCAAGGAACTTGGATCTAACAAATTTCACTTGATTCCACCAAGAAATCTTCACTTTAGATGTGCCCTAGCCTTCCAAAATCACGATTTTGAGAGGTTGAAGGTGATGGTGGCGTTAAAAATGGTGATTTTCGGGCTGAAATTTCATTTTTAGCCGTTCGCAAACCGATTTTCATGAAACGGCGCTTAAGCGCAAGTAAATGGCGCTTAGGTGCTGCCTCTCGAGTTGGCTCGCGCTTAAGCGCGAGATGTGGCGCTTAGTCGCCAGCGCATGATTTTCAAAATTTTTAAATTAAAGTAAAATGCACAATTTGCTTAAGTAAACCACCCCTAAATGGTCTCATAGCACTTAAATGACTATTTTCAACTTTTTATAACTCCCCTCTCTCTCAAAACTCTCCATAATAACTATTTCAATTCGAGGCTAAAAATAACACAAATTTTCACA
>JXCR01144711.1:395819-465541 GCA_002079205.1 Phalaenopsis hybrid cultivar | reverse complement strand
CCCATTACTTTAAGATCATCTAATTATATCAACTTACAAGTCACAAAAATGCAAAAAAGTTACAATTTTACCCTAGCTGTACAAAAAGTGATGAGTTGGTTACTACCTCTTAACCCTTTATGTTTCAATCTTCTAAGAGAGTTCATCATGATGAATATTACCCAATTACCCTTTTGATTTAACCTACATTTTGATTAGGGCTTCAAAATTTCATAATTACCATTTTGCCCTTAGGGCTCTCCACTTCATAATTTCTTAAATTTAGCTCAAATGGCTTTAAAATCTTCTTGGTACCCTACTCATAGGTTAATTAAAATATCAGAGGAGGACATATATTTTTCTAATTTTTATTTAATTTTTAATAATTATTATTAGCTCAAA
This sequence comes from Phalaenopsis hybrid cultivar, assembly GCA_002079205.1. Lineage (NCBI taxonomy): Eukaryota > Viridiplantae > Streptophyta > Magnoliopsida > Asparagales > Orchidaceae > Phalaenopsis > Phalaenopsis hybrid cultivar. Next base: position 465,160 of record JXCR01144711.1, on the reverse strand, counting down.
AATACAAAATTTCAAGATTAATTCTTTTAGTTGACCAAAAAAATCTTCTATTCTTAAGAAAATTATTGGAGATTCACCTAGATCCGAGGGCCTCTAGAAATAATTTTTGTGATTCTTTAAATTATATTTTAATTTTTATAATTTTTAGTTGGTTTTTGAGATTAAATAAATAAAAAAATACATTTTTATTTCAAAACTTACTTTTTATATTTTTTCATAACTCTCTCCAACTTTAGAGAACTCAGATACACTTATTTTACATTTTTCTATTTTATTAACCTTTTATAATTTTTTAATTCAAAATTATGGGAAAATTCATTTACATATTAAAAAACATCTTTTCATCCTTCAAAAATTTACGAAAATATTTTAAAATGGTTTTCTATTATAAGGAAAGAATTTGTGACATTTTGAGGTATTTTATATTTTTGTGATTTTTAATTATTTTTAAATTAAAAAAAAGCTCAAAAATGAACTTTTTATTTTAATGTCAATTATATTTTTCTTAGGTTCTTCTAATTTGAAGGAACATTTCAAACTACTTTTCATAATTTTCTGATTTTTATTTTGATTTATATAATTATTTTAACCTAAAAGTCATGTTTACTTAGAAAATTCTTTTTTGTATTAAAAATAATTTTTATGGCTTCCAAATTTTTATAGGGACTTTTTAGAGTGATTAGTTTCATATTGTATCATTTTAGTGATTTTTTGAATTTTTCGGCATTTTTTTAATTTTTAATGATTTTTATTAACTTTTTAAATAAGAAATCACATTGGCTTGATTAGAGGATTTTAAGAAAGGATTTAGATTCTGAACAAGAAGTTTTACTTACAATTTTAGATTTAATTTTTTTCCTAAGAAACTGACGTCCAGGTGAATGGGCCATTCATTATAGTGAAAGTTTATCCTTATGGTGTTGTGGATATCAAGGTTCTGAAAAATGATAGAATTTTCAAAGGACATTGATATAGGCCAAAACCTTACTTTGATGAAAGTAGACATATATTTAATGAAATCCTGATGTCGGGTCAAGATGAGTAAGCAGTCGATACGTCGGGCTGACGACGTTAAACCAATCACTTTGTGGGAGACAACTCATAGTTATTAGAGTGAATTAAATTTAGTTTATTGAGATTTGATTGTGTATATTCACTAGATTATATTTTGTGTTTCAAAATTTATGTTATTACATAAATTCTAAATAATACTCAAAAGCTTCTAACAACATTTTTTTTTATTTTCACCTTGGATTCATCTCACATTGCTCAAGTGCCGAAATTTTGGATTTATGGAAGAAATGAGTGAAGAATCCATGTTGGAAGGATTGTTACCTTAGAAAAATATTGTTAGAAGCTTTAGAATATTATTTAGAATTTATGTGGAAATTTTCTTGAATTTTTATAGATTATTGCTCCTAAAACTAAGAGGGGGAAACACAAAAAAGAGTTCAATTATAAGAAATTCATCAATATGAAAGCTTAGTACTGATACAATGAACTTCTTACTTCTAAAAAGTTGTTTCTACAGAGAGGATTTTTCAATCCCGGAGGAGCTATTGAAAGTTTGATTATAACCCGACATTAGGAATGCTTTTGTTATTTCGCTGTTATAGCAGTTATCTTTGTTTTCTAGGAATTTTATGTCAATCTCCAAGAAGCCTCTAATGACCATATATTTGTTCGAGGAAGAAGTGTAAAGTTTACACTTGAGTTCATCAATGCTCTTTAGCAGTTGCCAAGTATTCCAAACTATGACCACTCTTCATTTAAGTCTACTGAGTCAAAGTTGGATGAGGTGATTTCATTTCTGGTTGACGGTAGGGGAGTTTGGAAAGATAAGAGTGGCCATAAGATAAACTTCTCTGCCTCGACGTTAAATGCACCCTCCAAAGCATGACACTATTTCATTTCTCCTCGACTTCTTCCTTACAATCATCTTAGTGAGGTTACTAAGGAGAGAGCATCCTTGAACTTCTGCATTCAACAAATGAAAACTATAGATATTGGATCTCTAATTTATCATAATATACTTATTTCTTCTAGAGGTGGAACCACTAGAGGTTTAGGTTACCCTGCCCTGATTTTTAATTTATGCAAGCAATCAGGAGTAGGATATGAGAGTTGAGAAGAGCTGTTAAAGCCTCTTAAATTAATTAGCAAAAACAATGTACATTTATATGAATTGCATGTTGGATTGAGATCTGGGTGCAGAAGTTTAGATATTCCTTCTACCTTCACTTCCAGACCATCGACCTCAGGTACTGTTGCTCAATCTTTAGCCACTCTAGATGATCTTCACAGTGATTATCTGGCATTGGCGTATGATATTGCATATCTCCAAGGTAAAGTGACTGATATCAATGATAAGGTTGATCATGTTCAAGGATATTTGAAACTCAAATATGATTATAATATCAATTTCAATACATCTTTGATGAGTTTTCTCCAAGGACATTACTATGTTCAGTTTCCAGCAAATCTTCCATTTCTGGACTATCAATCATAGAACTATTTGGATGAGGATGAGGAGACTGATGATGAGACAGATAAACATGATGGTGAGGAATAGTATTTATGTTTGTTGTGTGTTAGGTTTCTTTAGATGTATTTCTTAAAGTTTTTAGATGTTCTGAACTCTTTGTTGTAGTAATTGTTATTGTGGATTTGTTTTGATTTGGATTTATCACTGCTTGTTTGCTTAAACTGCTTGTTGTTTGTTGTTACTGCACTACTGTTTGTTTTAGTACACTACTGTTGTTATGTATGTTTATTATGTTTAGAGAACTCTTGTACTTAATAAATTTTTTTTTGTTATATACATGTTAATTAAGCTTTACTATTGTTGTATACCTAATACTTGCATACTTTCATGTTAAATCCTTTTTTGAAAATTATTTTTTAAATTTTCCTCGTGCTTCTATATTTTTTGTACTAAGTGTTTTAATCGGTTAAAAAATTTAAGTTTGGGGGAGGGAGAAAAACTTTTGAAGCCTTAATTTTATTTGTCCTTAAGATACTATATTCAAAGAAAATATCTTTTTAAAGTAAATCAGGATATGTGGTGTTATTTTTAGATAACTATAGTTTTTTGGTTTTATAGATGTTGCGGTAGACTTAAGTAATTTTTTAGTGATAAAGGATAGTTCTAAGAATTAAAATGTTAAGTAAAAGATAATAGTGATACGATTTTACTATTTAAAGTGGAAAACAAATTGTCTTTTTGAAATACTGAGGATCTTAGGTCTATACTTTCAAGAATTAAGATTCTATGAAAAATCATTTTTAAAAATTAATACAAATTATCAAGTTAAATGAATATGATGAGTTTTAAGTTTAAGAGAAGGATAGTGAAGTTCAAAATCATTAAAGGCTGATCCAGATATAGTAATCCTAACCGAGAAAAAGAAAAGAAAGGATTGAAAATGATCCTGAAAGAAAAAAATAAAAAAAAAGAAAAAGAAAAAAATATATGTGAAAGTGAGGAGAAGCTTGAGGGAATGCCTATTTAAAAATTGGCTTCACTTGAATCATCGTAAAGAAAGAGGTTTTATTACAATTCTGAGCTTTTATTTCTTAAAGTATTAATTTACCTTTACTGATAGAGCTCTCTTGAATTCTATCTGTTATTTTTATGAGATCTCTATGTTTTTCAAACTACGATTAATTTTCGAAATGAAAAGAAAATGAGAATTCCTTGACTTAATTACAAAATACTCTTATGTTCTATTTCTAACCTGAATTACAAGAATTTTTCTAAATTCATAACTACCACATTTATAGGACAAAACTATAAGGGTCTTTAATGAAACCCACTACCACATGCTAACATATTTAATTTTTAAAAAGAAATAAGTTCCTTGAGGACAAGTAACAATTAAGTTTGTGAGATTTTGACATACCTAAAATATGTTACTTTTATTTGCAAATTTAATGTCTATTTTTAATGATATTGCGCTTTAATGAGAAAATTTTTTTATGTTTTTGGTTGTAGGTACAATAAATGGAGCAAGTGGAGCAAATAGAACAAAAATAGAGCAAGTTGGAGTTAAAGAAAGCCAAAAAGGCCAATGTTGACCTGGCTAGAGGTGGTTTTTCTAGATGGTTCAATGAACGTGGATGAATTTTGAAAGGGTGCTTGAAGCAACTCTTGGTGATTTTGAGAGCTCTTTTAAAGAGACTTCTGAAGATTCAAAAGAGAGTTTTTTTAGAGAGAAGGGGAGCCTTCTTACAGAAGATGGAGGCTTCATGGAGAGGGAGAAAGCCTTGGAGGGTTGCTTAGATTTAGAGAAGAAGAGGAGAAGTGAGAGATATCTTCTTCACTATAGTTCTAAGTGAGATTGGAGTGGAATTGTAAGGAGAGTGAGAGATTCAAAGGAACTAGAAGGATTGCTTGGGAAGAAGCTTGAGATAAGTTGTATATTTTTTTATTTTACTAAGCCTTATTTTGTAAACTTATATTTATCTACAAATTCATATGTTGTTGTTTCTTCCCCATAATATCTGAATAGTTTCCTTTGTCTTTCTCCCTGCAATGATGCATAATTATGTGTAGGAATAAATTTTAGTAGGAATGCTTTTAATTCCATAAATTGTGATGATTTAAACTCTATGCTTAATTTATTTATTGATCTGGACAATTGATTTATTAAAATCTATTGTGAAACATGGTGGCTGAAAGGGTTGTGCTTTCCTCAATATAATAAGAATCACATTTAGTCTCATGGATGAGAATGTAGTCCATGGGGTTAAGTGCAAATAAAAAGAGAAATAGGTTTTATGGGTGTAAAATTAGAGATTTTAGAGTGACAAACTAAACTTCCCAATTTGGTTCAGATGTTTGAAAACTAAAGAGAGATATTAACCTTAAGATGAGGGGTGAGTAGGAACTCTAGATTGACCGCTAGTATCTTCCCCGCCTAACCACTGATTTAGGGACTAAACTCTAGATTAACCAATGCTCTTTATGTACTCGAGAGAGGGTAAAGAATAGGTATGCTTCTATTTAGCATAATACAATAATTATATTTAAAAATATTAGATTCCTACACTGATTATAAAATCATTGCAAGGCGAATGATATTTTATACAAATTTGAATTCTTTTATACATTGTTAGTTTAGAATTTCTTAATGGTAAATTTGCATTATAACCTTTTTAGATTTTCTTGCATTTATATTTAAAAATATTAGATTCCTACACTGATTAAAAAATCATTGCAAGGGGAATGATATTTTATACAAATTTGAGTTCTTCTATACATTGTTAGTTTAGAATTTTTTAGTGGTAAATTTGCATTATAGACTTTTTAAATTTTCTTGCATTTACATTCGTCATTTGCTTAGTATACTTAACATTCCTTTTAATTATGTAGGATTAGGTAATACACAAACTTTTTATCATTTTCTATATAATTTAACTACAATTTAAAGAAGATTTTACTAAATTCATCCTATATGAGTTTTTCTATCCCCATGGGATCGATACTTATGACTCCATTAGTGTCTTATATTACTTGGAATAATATGTATACTTGCGTCATAACCCTAGTGTGTAAATCATTTTATCAAATTTATATAATACTTAATTTTGCACATTAGCCGCTTAATATAAATTGGGTCAAGATTTTGACCATATTTCAAACTAAAATAATTGTATAACAGCGGGTCAGGTCAACAGGAAATTTAAGNCATACCTAAAATATGTTACTTTTATTTGCAAATTTAATGTCTATTTTTAATGATATTGCGCTTTAATGAGAAGAATTTTTTATGTTTTTGGTTATAGGTACAATAAATGGAGCAAGTGGAGCAAATGAAACAAAAATAGAGCAAGTTGGAGTCAAAGAAAGCCAAAAAGGCCAATATTGACCTGGCTAGAGGTGGATTTTCTAGATGGGTCAATGAACAAAAATGAATTTTGAAAGGGTGCTTGAAGCAACTCTTGGTGATTTTGAGAGCTTTTTTAAAGAGACTTCTGAAGATTCAAAAGGGAGTTTTTTTAGAGAGAAGGGGAGTCTTCTTACAGAAGAGGGAGGTTTCATGGAGAGGGAGAAAGTCTTAGAGGATTGCTTAGATTTAGAGAAGAAGAGGAGAAGTGAGAGATATCTTCTTCAATATAGTTCTAAGTGAGATTGGAGTGGAATTGTAAGGAGAGTGAGAGATTCAAAGGAACTAGAAGGATTGCTTGGGAAGAAGCTTGAGATAAGTTGTATATTTTTTTATTTTACTAAGCCTTATTTTGTAAACTTATATTTATCTATAAATCTATGTGTTGTTGTTTCTTCCCCATAATATCTGAATAATTTCCTTTGTCTTTCTCCCTGCAATAATGAATAATTATGTGTAGGAATAAATTTTAGTAGGAATGCTTTTAATTCCATAAATTGTGATGATTTAAAATCTATGCTTAATTTATTTATTGATCTGGATAATTGATTTGTTAAAATCTATTGTGAAACATGATGGCTGAAAGGGTTGTGTTTTCCTCAATATAATAAGAATCACATTTAGTCTCATGGATGAGAATGTAGTCCATGGGGTTAAGTGCAAATCAAAAGAGAAATAGGTTTTATGGGTGTAAAATTAGAGATTTTAGAGTGACAAACTAAACTTCCCAATTTGGTCCAGATGTTTGAAAACTAAAGTGAGATATTAACCTTCAGGTGAGGGGTGAGTGAGAGCTCTAGATTGACCGCTAGTATCTTCCCCACCTAACCACTGGTTTAGGGACTAAACTCTAGATTAACCAATGCTCTTTATGTACTCGAGAGAGGGTAAAGAATAGGTATGCTTCTATTTAGCATAATACAGTAATTATATTTAAAAATATTAGATTCCTACACTGCTTATAAAATCATTGCAAGGGGAATGATGTTTTATACAAATTTGAATTCTTTTATACATTGTTAGTTTAGAATTTCTTAGTGGTAACTTTGCATTATAGCTTTTTTAGATTTTCTTGCATTTACATTCGTCATTTGCTTAGCATACTTAACATTCCTTTTACTTATGTAGGATTAGGTAATACAAAAAAACTTTTTATCATTTTCTATATAAGTGAACTACAGTTTAAAGAAGATTTTACTAAATTCATCCTATATGAGTTTTGTCTATCCCTGTGGGATAAAATACTTAGGACTCCATTATTGTCTTATATTACTTGGAATAATATGTATACTTGCGTCATAACCCTAGTGTGTAAATCATTTTATCAAATTTATATAATATTTAATTTTGCACATTAGCGGCTTAATATAAATTGGGTCAAGCTTTTGACCATATTTCAAACTAAAATAATTGTATAATTGCGGGTCGGGTCAAAAGGAAATTTAAGAAAAAAAAAATGATCTTTAGGGGATTCTTTTCACCATGAAGGTTGTAGTTGTGTGCTCTTTACTCAATCTCCTCATCCTTTGTATGAAGAAGTGGATGGCTTCCATTTGGTCTCAAGAACTTTAGAAGAATGTTTTATTCGTGCTCTCAAAGATGAAGAAGTTAGAAGTAGAGAGAAGAAACTAGTGAATAAGTTGGGAAGGAAAGATGAAAACTCACATAGTCTCAACTTTCTTGCTTCTTTAAGAAACTCACTAGCTCTCAATTTTTCCCAACANCTCAATCTCCTCATCCTTTGTATGAAGAAGTGGATGGCTTCCATTTGGTCTCAAGAACTTTAGAAGAATGTTCTCTTTGTGCTCTCAAAGATGAAGAAGTTAGAAGTAGAGAGAAGAAAGTAGTGAAAAAGTTGGGAAGGAAGGATGAAAACTCACATACTCTCAACTTTCTCTNTGCATAACACACAATTCATATGTATTTACATATCTCACACGTAAACTTTCATATTTACAGACATAGCACTCATATCCTTCAGGATTGTTTGAGATCACTTTTAATTTTTGTTTTTAGTATGTGAAAAATAAAATAAAAAACATGTTTGTTTGCTATTTTTTATCTGTTTTTTAATTTTTTTTTTATACAAGTGTTTTTATTTTCAAAAATGCAAAACAGAAATAACCTATTTTTTGTGTTTTCAAAATAACTCCCATCATCCCGACCCCGACCCCGATCTTCGAGGCCGACCTGACCCCGACCCCAATGCCTTCAATGACATCCCTTGATTTGCTTTAAGAGTTGTGCAAAGACCAATTGACAATTATTAGATGATGAATTGAATGATGCATGTGAATCTAAAAGTTGATGCAAAATTTATGAGTTATATTATATTCTTTCTTTCTCTGAATAAATTTTAATAATAGATATTTTTTATTTGTTAAACAAGTTATGGATACATTAAATAATGCAAGAAGTCACATTTTGCGATATGTAGGAAAAGATGAAACNCCCGACCCCGATCTTTGAGGCCGACGTGACCCCGACCCCGACCCCGATCTTTGAGGCCGACGTGACCCCGACCCCAATGCCTTCAATGACATCCTTTGATTTGCTTTAAGATTTGTGCAAAGACCAATTGACAATTATTAGACGATGAATTGAATGATGCATGTGAATCTAAAAGTTGATGCAAAATTTATGAGTTATATTATATTCTTTCTTTCTCTGAATAAATTTTAATAATAGATATTTTTTATTTGTTAAACAAGTTATGGATACATTAAATAATGCAAGAAGTCAAAGATAAAATAAAATGGACATTTACATACATACCACCTATTTCTTATGCATTTATTCAGCTAACACCTTAACTTTAGTTTTTATATTCATACCACCCAAAATTTTCATATGATTTAAATTTTTTTACTATTTTAACTTTAATAGGAAAATGAATTGGAACATATATGTAAAGTTTGAAATTTAGGTGTTAGATATGTCAATACATAAGAATTCAATGGTATGAATTTTAATCTTTCCAAATATTAAAGAAAAACGGGGGACACCAGCTTATGGGTTTGACAACATCAAGGAAGTCGCTGGAGCGACGACGGAGGAGGTGGAGTCAAACCCATAAGGTAAAAATATAAAAAATAAAAAAAAATATAAAAAACCAAAATGGGGGACACCAGTTTATTTTATTTTTTATATATTTAGCTTATTTTATGGGACACCAGCTTATGGGTTTAAAAACAGAAAAATTATAAGTGTTATGAATCATGTTTTTATTTTATGTTAAAACAAAATAAAACAAAAATAAAATAAGCTAAAGTTATAAAAAATAAAATAAACAAAAAAACAAAAACAAAAAAACAAAATACAGAAACTGATCCCAAATGACCCCTTAATATCAATAAGCAATAGAACTTTTACCACTTTGTAAAAAGTGAAATAGACCATTTCATGCATTGGTTTAAAACACCAAAATACTTATAAAGATGAAACTGTTGGTGTGAGATATTTAAATACATATGAATTGCGTGTTACGTGTATAAATTTCCTTTTTCTTTTTTCAATTCTTCACCATTGTCAGGGTCTTTATCTGTTTCTCCAACAAACTAAGCTGTTACAACTAACCAATGATAGACCTTTTATTGAAGGATCTTAGCCAATAGAAGTTATAAAATTCCCTTGAAAAACAAAATAATGATAAAAACAATAGAATAGTTGAAGAATATTTTATATATAAAGAAGTTTAAGTTGATTATCGTCTTCATCAGTTCATTAGCTTGATTATCATGGCAATTGGATCAAACTGTTGAAGCTATTTGTAAATCATGAGAAGTCCTCCAACACACTCAATAGACTACATCAATTCACTTGGAGCATTACAATCTCTCATTTGAAGAAAATATTAAAGAATTTTTATTGAAGATCGGGAAAATGGCAACATCTCATCAATAAAATTTATTTGACATTGGAAGGCTACAAATTTTTCCTTTGGATTGGAATCTTGCATAATGGTAATAGGTGTCAATGATAGAAGTAGAAATGCAATGATTTGCACAACAATAAGTATTAAAGTTTTGAGGACATCTCAACCAAGTGACATAGTTGCAACAATATTAAAAGTTAGACCCATACTAATATTATGAGGCAAATCATTTACAAACGCATTGATTTTAGTTTTCTATGATTGTAACATCTTTTAGTAGTTCTGATTGAAGAAGATGAGTAGGTGGGCTGTAGAAAGTGTGCTAAAGAATCAAAATGGATCATAGCTTCATATTAAAATTTCTAACCTTCGATGAGCTTTTGAGTAATAGCTTAAAATCCTTTATCTTGCGTTACACCCTTAATTCTAGAACCACTAATTAATCCTTGCAAATACTCAACACATAATGCAACGTAATTATAAAATACATGCTTTGATAATATTGTAACAAAGATAAGGTAAAGGCTAAGTCATGAAGTGGAAGTGGTATAACAGACTTTTTCTGGTTGAATTTTATAGTTTGTTTTGAGTCCAATTTTAAATTCAGTATCTGTTTTGTTTTTACTTGTAAAATCAATGAAGGATCATGCATACTATTAATTTGTATCAACTTTAGATTATCATTTAAAAAGAGCTCTTCTTCTAACATCTCTTTAATATTTATGTCTTAAGGTTTTGATAGTTTATTAGATTATCTTACCGACGGACTACAACTTTGAGGGTCCAGCTTTGTAATGTGCTTCTTTTAATTTCATAGATTCAAATAGTCTTATCTTATTTTTATTTATAGGAAAATCATCTTAAACTTAGATTTTAAGATTCATGTTTCTTTTTTGATTATTTCATTATCAGGTGTTAATCTATTCTATACTTTTTGTTGACAATCAAGTTTTTTCTCCATATATTTTTAACGTTGACTCATGTTCTATAATAATTAACTTTTAAAATTTTTTAAATGATGTAATTAAAAAAAAAAAGAGCTGGTAATTATCTGCATACGACATCTGTACATCATGTGTCGTTCAAATATTTCCTGCACCGCCCGCAGGAAGTGAAGACAAGGGATTTATCCCATCGTTCATTCAAACCCACCGCATGAATGCAACAAGCGAGTGAGAGAGAAAGTGAGGTAGGAAAAGGGAGAAGAAGAAGAGGAAGGAGTGGACAAACTACTCTGTTTACTGCCGCGGGAGAAATATGAGTTAGAGCAAACTAGAGGGAATGGGAGAAGTGACAATCATGTTAGCTTACCTTCACGTAAAGCATTTGAGTGACCCAAATTGAAGAGGCGAGTCGTGTTCGAGGAAGAGAGGAGGCGAGCGGGGGCACTGGGAAAAGATCATTCGTGCGGGGGACACTTGATCAGGCACCTAAAGGCTCGAGTGGCTCGAGCGAGCCTCCATCACACTTCATCGACAAATCCCGAGTAGGATAAAGGTGGAAATTGAGCTTGTACAGGGGTTTAGGGTTTGCATCTATTTCTTATGCAAGGGATAAAGGGAAAATGAGAAGCTTTCCCCAGTTGCGCGAGAGGAATTCGAGCGATTTTTGTGTACTCCGAGTGTAAGGAGAGGCTAGACCGAGCGTATATTAACTCTGATCAAAGGGGAAATAATTATCAGTGAAGGTAAGTGGGGTTTTCGACATTTTTAGGTGAGAATTTTCAAATTGGAAGTTAGGGTTTTAGGATTTATTATTTATGAGAAAGTTTTGAAGAAATTTAAGAAACCTTATATTTAACTTAAATTTTGTTAAAATTTGTTTAGGAATTTGGCGGGAAGGCCAAAGAAAAAAATGAAATGTATAATATTAAATACAGATTTTTATGGTTATGTAGCTTAGGATAAGTTAGATGTCATANAAAGTTTTGAAGAAATTTAAGAAACCTTATATTTAACTTAAATTTTGTTAAAATTTGTTTAGGAATTTGGCGAGAAGGCCAAAAAAAAAAATGAAATGTATAATATTAAATTCAGATTTTATGGTTATGTAGCTTAGGATAAGTTAGATGTCATAAAAAAAAACCTAAGAAGGTTATCAAATTAAAATGCTTGAAAATTTATTTGATTTAATTGTAATTTATAATTATATTTCTTAAAAATAAATTGATTGAATAGTTAATATTTACGAAGTTGAACTAATTAAGTACTTATATGGAATATCAAATAATAATTCAAGTAGATAAATTACAAGAAAAAAATGTCTAGGTAACTTGTGTTAAATTTGAGATGAAAAATTTACCAAGAATATAGTAAAAGCTAATAAAATCCAATGCATTACTATAACTACACTAAATGATTGTTACAAGGAAAAANAAAAGCTAATAAAATCCAATGCATTACTATAACTACACTAAATGATTGTTACAAGGAAAAATGATATAAGGGGTAATTATGTTTTTAGTTCACTATTATTCTGATTAGTTATGAAATTTGCAACTATTTTTCTTTTATTTAATATTTTTAAAATATAAATTTTATGTTTTCAAATGTTAGCTAAAAGAAATAAAATACGATATATTCATGCATATGTGGAGTCACCCTCAAATGATACTGAAAGGTGATATAATGTAATCGTGCACGTAAAATGCAAACATAAATGGAATGGGTTGCCTATATTTTTGGTGGGTTTTGAAAGATATTAAATATATATTTATTATATGTTTAGATGGTAACTCTCACTAACAGATATTGCAATTGAAATGAATTCAAGTAATCATAAAATTGATTTTCTTACTCACGGTTTTTTTACTGCTTACTATATTTATATAAAATATTGTTTAAATAAAAGTTATTGTAATTTAAAGGTTTTTTATGTCACGAGTCCACCCGAGAGCTTGGAATTACCCAGGCGATAATTGTCGGTCGGACGAAGAAAAAATTATTTAACAATTTTATTTCATAATTAAAATTAAATCTAAAAAAAAGTCATTTCTAGNGTCCACCCGAGAGCTTGGAATTACCCAGGCGATAATTGTCGGTCGGACGAAGAAAAAATTATTTAACAATTTATTTCATAATTAAAATTAAATCTAAAAAAAAGTCATTTCTATTTATAAAACATTAATTTACGACAGTTCTTATATGTTTTATATTTACAACTGTCATGTATTAAAAACTAAAATATAACTACCTATCTTTTACTTATCAGAGTTTGAAAAATCTTAGCTGCTGAAAGTATGATTTAAACTACACAGTGTACAAATGTTTCTAAATATAATAATTTTCATTTAAAAGTATTTTTGTAAAAATGTTGTCAGTAGTAAAACGACTGAGCAATAAAAAGGAACAATAAAAAAATCAGTTTTCTGTTTACTTTCATTTGTTTATATTTCAATTTTCTTTTTTGGGAGTCACCGTCTAAACATATACTTTAAAAAATGTACGTTTTTCTCTTCCAAACTCATCAAAACNGACTGAGCAATAAAAAGGAACAATAAAAAAATCAGTTTTCTGTTTACTTTCATTTGTTTATATTTCAATTTTTTTTTTGGGAGTCACCGTCTAAACGTATACTTTAAAAAATGTACGTTTTTCTCTTCCAAACTCATCAAAATGGTGGACGTTCATTTGTATTTTTATTTCGTGAAAGAACACATTGCTTCCCCAACTAGTACCAGCTAGAGATGACTCCATATGCATGCATATATCATATTTTATTCATTTTCTTATATTTATACTTCTGTATTTCGATAGAAATGCTAGTNAGAACACATTGCTTCCCCAACTAGTACCAGCTAGAGATGACTCCATATGCATGCATATATCATATTTTATTCTTTTTCTTATTTTTATACTTCTGTATTTCGATAGAAATGCTAGAAGTAGCAAAAATAAATATAAATTACTTTCATAAATAAACAAAATTATTGTAAAATTAAAACATATTTAACCACCTATATAGTTAGTTTGTTGCCTTTTTCTCAGGTAGTTTACTTCTTTGATGAACCTATAGTAACACATTTACTTTTATTAGTCTATATTATTTTTTATCTTTCTTTCAATTCTAATTTTGTTATTATGTTATTATTATTAGTATTTAAATATTTNTTGCTTTTTTGATGAACCTATAGTAACACATTTACTTTTATTAGTCTATATTATTTTTTATCTTTCTTTCAAATCTAATTTTGTTATTATGTTATTATTATTAGTATTTAAATATTGTTAATTATATATTTGTTACAATATTTGTAATTGTATTTTGTTGCAAATAATAATATATTACAATTAAATCGATGAACTTCAAAACTTTTGATTACGTAAATTTTGTTTGTCATATTTGCAACACTGCCATTGCCGATTCCTAAGCTCCGGATGTCATAAATGGAGGGTTGTGTTATGTAATCAACAACCAGTATAAAATTCATCGAAAAATCATGACATGAATCCTTTTCATCTTTATCTAAATGCTACGACGTTCTTTGGAAGTGATGGAATGTATGACTTGAATACAGTGAAAAGTGTGTAATTACTGCTACACCGACGTTCGGGTGTAGTGTCCAATAAGAAAGAATTTCTACATTACAAATTAATGTGGGTAAACAAAGTTAGTCCATAAAACTAATATTAGGATAAAGTCTTGGAATTTATATATTCTTACATGTAAATTAATAGAATTAGGTGATATTATGATTCATAGAAAGATAAATATGTTATGTATTCAAGAAACTAAATGGGCTGGAGAAAATGTTAAAGATATTTATAGTTTAGATTTTAAACTTTGGTATTAAGGTAAGAGACATTATAAATGGTGCATGTGTAATTATAAATAAGTGTTTTAAAGATAATGTTGTAAAATCTAATATAATTGGAGATAGAATTATAGCCCTTTAGATTGTTGTTGATACTAAGATTTTTACTAATATAAGTGCTTGTGCTTGTCAAGTAGATTCAGATATATGTTCTAAAGAAAAATTCTGGAACGACAGAGAAGAATTATTACACATGATGCCTCTTGAATAAAAAAAAATTATTGGAGGAGATTAAATGGCACGTCGGCAGAGTGGTAGAAGATTTTAGAAATATTTATGGTGACTATGATTTTGGAGTGATTAATGAGGAAAGTAGACTAATATTAGATTTTCCTTTAGCGTATGATTTTATTATTATTATTATTTTATTCAAGAAAAGAGATGAAGAAGAGGAGATCGTCGGGAATGTAAGAATGGATCTAATAAAACACAAATTGGATTGTTTCTTATGAGAAGAANATATTTGCTATTAAAATTGTGATTCAAGCCTAAAAGTCCACAAAAATAATATTTTTGGCGAGACGGATTGTCTGGAGATGTAGATGCGCTCGAACAGGGAGTAAATACACCACATTGGCTATTTGGATGCTGTGTCATGCCAGCCCTGGCGTGTCAACACTAGTTCCGGGTGTGACCACGCCAAGATAGGCTAGGCGTGGCTACACAACTTTGGAGCATGACAATGCTACTTCAAGTCTCAGTTTTGAGCAAAAATATCCACATAAGGGTTTGATGGATTTATTGGACCATGGAAGGTATCAAGTGAGTGGAATATGATCATTAATAATTAAAATGGATAATAAACATGTGTCGCATCAAACTTTATGCCAACCTATGGTGACCATTCCCAGTCAAACCTTGAGTTTGTGTTGAAGCTTCTGTTGAAGAGTCTTATGTATCCCTTGGACCATGTTGGGCTACATATGAATGCAATATAATCCCATTTAACTCAGATGAATGTCTCATACGTGTCATATCAAGAATTATGCCAACCGATGAAAACTAATTATGGGCACGGTTGTACCGACTCAAACCATGGTTTTGTATCAAAAACATGTACCGAAGATTCTTAATGGATGTCTTGAGATATAGAAAGCTATGCATGAATAGAAAATAGTCTCATGTCATTCAAGTAGATATCCTACATGTGTGACATAAAAAATTGATGCCAACGATGACCACCCTTTTGATGTTATTACTCACAAGGGATTGCCACTATAAGAAACTTGACTCATCAATAAAACAAAATCTATCCTAACTAAGATGAGCGGAAGAAAAAACTCCGGAAACATTCCATAAATCTTTTATTTTGTTATTAGATACTCTTTAAAATAATACTTTAGTATTTCAAGATGATATATTATTTACAATTCCATATCCAACCATAAATAGAAAATTTTAGCTCATGGTGAACAACACTCTTTTCACATGAAATCACACCTAATACTTGCAAATTGACATAGCTAGGATTTTCACAGGTAGAACCTGCAATGTTTCTTGACTTGTCCCTTGAAGAAGTTCTTGCGCTTGAGACTTGACCACAAAATTTGACTAGTCCACCACATAGTTAGTAACATCGAGTTTTAACTCTTATATAATTCGACTAGCCGCACCCAGCCATTCAAGTGGTTAGCAATTTATTTTTTGCTTCTTTGTTTTCAGTTACGCTAGTTAGATATATAGATGCGTGGATATTAAGACATGCATACAATCACCTTTCTGTCCGCTAGTTGCTCATGCATGTGTTGGTGTCGGCCCCCATTGCATAAGAAAATTGTTTTCTGTGAAGAAATTCACACCACACATGTCTTCTGAATTATTTACATATCTGGCACCAAAATTTTCATATTTACAAATATACTACCTTGACGTCATAAACCTTTTTAGTGCTGGTAGTTGTAAAATTGTCGATGCGATAAATATAAAAGTTTAGATATTAGATAGGTGATTTGCGTGATATCCATGCAAATGCATCTTTTCTTTAATAATGATATTTAGTCATGCTGCAGGACCAAAGCTGTATTTCGGCGGACCACATTTTTCTTTTCTTTTTTTTTGGTAAAAAAAAAAAATTTGATGGACGGTGGAGATCAGACGGCGTATGCATTTCTGCATACGCTATCCGTATGGAATAATTTTTCATATGTAAGGGCTTAAGCTGTGTCTAGACAATAGACACGATTCACCAGCAGAAGCAGAAGAGGAGAAAAAAAACCTCCAATATATAGCGTCTGTTGGCGTCTATTGTCCAGACTGCAACTGAGGTCCAAATTCTGAACACAATATTTTCTCTAAGTGAGAACGGCAGCGGCCTTGGCAGTACTAATTCAAACCTTGTTAAATGGAAAGCCTACAATTTTTTTTTTTGCATTTTAACAGCTGGATGTTCATACCAAACCACTTAAATATAGCCCAACTGGCAACCTTTATTATCTCTAGCTGTTCAACGAGTTACAAAAAGGCAAATTTATGGGGCAAATAATTGAGATTTTCACATCTAACATTTGCAAAGAAGGGCATTTGTGTTTATAGTAGAATGCACATTTATGTGTATTTTCTTAAAAACCAAAGTGTTTTTCATTGATAAATATATTATAAAAGAAAATAAAATAAAATTTGCAACCATCGAGGCAAAATAATATAGCAACAGCATGAGATTAAAAAGCATACATCACATTGAAAGTAGCACATTTTCTTGCAATTAAAATAAAAAAGATGGGAACCTTACATGCATACAACATAATTCTTGTTTATTTACATATCTAACACAAATATTGATATTTAAACTGATGATATATTGATGTCATGAATCTATGCATGAAAATATATAATTAAATTTTAGAAAATTAGTAATGATGAATATTTTGTATGTGATGTTAAAGATTTGAGTGACTAGTATGTTAAATGTGAATGTTTCGATAATAGCTTGATTTGTAAATACATAAAATTGGCGGTGAAATATATGTAAAAGCCCCAAAAAAGGAGAACTTTGTGTGTAAGATTTTGTTCATTTATTATCTGATTTTAAATTATATTTTCCAAATTTATTAATTTTTAAAAAGTTTGATGGCAAAAGAGGAGAATCAGAAGTTCCAAATTGGTCAGAATGTTACAAATAGTAATTATTGAGATAGTAAATGCGGCGACGTCTGGAGGCACCATTTTTAACATGACTTATTAAGTGATTTTGTGCATTTATGCTATCTCCGCATTCCAGGGATAAACAAATAAAGGTTTACATTTCATGAAATTCATTGAATCCCAAGCATTTGCAAATTGAAATATTCTTTATTTCTTTGATCAAATGTAGCCCCAAATTAACATGATAAAAGCCCACAGAAGCCATCCATTCACGCACTGCCTTAAAATCTTAAATTCTGCTGTGCGGTATTAAAATTTAACCCGCACTAATAAATTTTATGACCACCAATGTCAAGGAAGTGAAGCTCCGCCAGAGGATCTGGGAATTTCGTATCCCGGGTTTGGCACGAAAGTATCGTCAAAGCCAGGGATATAGCGTCCATTAGCTGCAGCTGGGCCACTATGATCAAAGTCAGTGAAAGAAGGAACATTGTTGGAAGTACGAGTACTTCCGGCGCCGGATGTGATGCCGCTGAAGCCCGGATTATTGTTTCCGGCAAATTCACCGAAGCATTCCTTCTGCAGCTTCTTGCCGGTATCGGTGGAGGCCGGGGCTGGGCGTGCGGCATTAATGGCAAAAGGTTGAAGAAGAAGAAAAAGAAGAAGGGATAATGAAGTGAG
The DNA here is from genome assembly GCA_002079205.1 of Phalaenopsis hybrid cultivar. NCBI lineage: Eukaryota > Viridiplantae > Streptophyta > Magnoliopsida > Asparagales > Orchidaceae > Phalaenopsis > Phalaenopsis hybrid cultivar. The sequence continues at coordinate 446,823 of JXCR01144711.1, read as the reverse complement.
GAGGATGGAAAGAGAAGTGGTTGTAGTGGATATGGCCATATGGGCGTTGTTGGTTATTTTGCTTTTTGGTGAGGCAGAAGATGTATTGTTAAATAGGGAAAGAATGATGATTGGTGTTCGGTTGGAGCTGATATTGAATGAGCTTGAATTCAAATTATAATACTAATTTCTGCTCACCCAAATTTAACGCTAATTGAGATTAATTTCTAGTTTAATTTANACTTAGATTTTAAGATTCATGTTTCTTTTTTGATTATTTCATTATCAGGTGTTAATCTATTCTATACTTTTTGTTGACAATCAAGTTTTTTCTCCATATATTTTTAACGTTGACTCATGTTCTATAATAATTAACTTTTAAAATTTTTTAAATGATATAATTAAAAAAAAAGAACTGGTAATTACCTGCATACGACACCTGTACATCATGTGTCGTTCAAATATTTCCCGCACCGCCCGCAGGAAGTGAAGACAAGGGATTTATCCCATCGTTCATTCAAACCCACCGCATAAATGCAACAAGCGAGTGAGAGAGAAAATGAGGTAGGAAAAGGGAGAAGAAGAAGAGGAAGGAGTGGACGAACTACTCTGTCTACTGCCGCGGGAGAAATATGAGTTAGAGCAAACTAGAGGGAATGGGAGAAGTGACAATCATGTTAGCTTACCTTCACGTAAAGCGTTTGAGTGACCCAAATTGAAGAGGCGAGTCGTGTTCGAGGGAGAGAGGAGGCGAGCGGGGGCACTGGGAAAAGATCATTCGTGCGGGGGACACTTGATCAGGCACCTAAAGGCTCGAGTGGCTCGAGCGAGCCTCCATCACACTTCATCGACAAATCCCGAGTAGGATAAAGGTGGAAATTGAGCTTGTACAGGGGTTTAGGGTTTGCATCTATTTCTTATGCAAGGGATAAAGGGAAAATGAGAAGCTTTCCCCAGTTGCGCGAGAGGAATTCGAGCGATTTTTGTGTACTCCGAGTGTAAGGAGAGGCTAGACCGAGCGTATATTAACTCTGATCANAGGCTCGAGTGGCTCGAGCGAGCCTCCATCACACGTCATCGACAAATCCCGTGTAGGATAAAGGTGGAAATTGAGTTTGTACGGGGGTTTAGGGTTTGCATCTATTTCTTATGCAAGGGAGAAAGGGAAAATGTGAAGCTTTCCCCACTTGCGCGAGAGGAATTCGAGCGAGTTTTGTGTACTCCGAGTGTAAGGAGAGGCTAGACCGAGCGTATATTAACTCTGATCGAAGGGGAAATAATTATTAGTGAAGGTAAGTGGGATTTTTGACATTTTTAGGTGAGAATTTTCAATTTGGAAGTTAGGGTTTTAGGATTTATTATTTATGAGAAAGTTTTGAAGAAATTTAAGAAACCTTGTATTTAACTTAAATTTTGCTAAAGTTTGTTTAGGAATTTGGCGGGAAGGCCAAAGAAAAAAACGAAATGTATAATATTAAATACATTTTTTTATGGTTATGTAGCTTAGGATAAGTTAGATGTCATAAAAAAAAACCTAAGAAGCCTATCAAATTAAAATGTTTGAAAATTTAATTGATTTAATTGTAATATATAATTATATTTCTTAAAAATAAATTGATTGAATAGTTAATATTTACAAATTTGAACTAATTAAGTACTTATATGGAATATCAAATAATAATTCAAGTAGATAAATTACAAGAAAAAAATGTCTAGGTAACTTGTGTTAAATTTGAGATGAAAAATTTACCAAGAATATAGTAAAAGCTAATAAAATCCAATGCATTACTATAACTACACTAAATGATTGTTACAAGGAAAAATGATATCAGGGGTAATTATGTTTTTAGTTCACTATTGTTCTGATTAGTTATGAAATTTGCAACTATTTTTATTTTATTTAATATTTTTAAAGTACAAATTTCATGTTTTCAAATGTTAGCTAAAAGAAATAAAATACGATATATTCATACATATGTAGAGTCACCCTCAAATGATACTGAAAGGTGATATAATCTATCCGTGCATGTAAAATACAAACATAAATGGAATGGGTTGCCTACATTTTTTGTGGGTTTTGAAAGATATTAAATATATATTTAGTATATGGTTAGATGGTAACTCTCACTAACAGATATTGTAATTGAAATGAATTCAAGTAATCATAAAATTGATTTTCTTACTCACTGTATTTTTACTGCTTACTATATTTATATAAAATATTGTTAAAATAAAAGTTATTGTAATTTAAAGATTTTTTATGTCACGAGTCCACCCAAGAGCTTGGAATTACCCAGGCGATAATTGACGGTCGGACGAAGAAAAAATTATTTAACAATATTATTTCATAATTAAAATTAAATCTTAAAAAAGTCATTCTATTTATAAAACATCAATTTACAACAGTTATATGTTTTTAATTTACAACTGTCATGAATTAAAAACTAAAATATAACTACCTATCTTTTACTTATCAGAGTTTGAAAAATCTTAGCTGCTGAAAGTTTGATTTAAACTACACAGTGTACAAATGTTTCTAAATATAATAATTTTCATTTTAAAAGTATTTTTGTAAAAATGTTGTCAGTAGTAAAACAACTGAGCAATAGAAATGAACAATAAAAAAATCAGTTTTTTGTTTACTTTCATTTGTTTATATTTCAATTTTCTTTTTTGGGAGTCACCGTCTAAACATATACTTTAAAAAATGTATATTTTTCTTTTGCAAACTCATCAAAATGGTGGACGTTCATTTGTATTTTTATTTCGTGAACGAATACATTGCTTCCCCAAGTAGTACCAGCTAGAGATGACTTCATATGCATGCATATATCATATTTTATTCATTTTCTTATATTTAACATTTGAAAATATAAACTTCTGTATTTTGATAGAAATGCTAGAAGTAGTAAAAATAAATATAAATTACTTTCATAAATAAACAAAATTATTGTAAAATTAAAACATATTTAACCACATATATAGTCAGCTTGTTGCCTTTTTCTCAAGTAGTTTACTTCTTTGATGAACCTATGTTATTAGTCTATATTATTTTTTATCTTTCCTTCAATTCTAATTTTGTTATTATGTTATTATTATTAGTATTTAAATATTGTTAATTAGATGTTTGTTACAATATTTGTAATTGTATTTTGTTGCAAATAATAATATACTACAATTAAATCGATGAACTTCAAAACTTTTGATTAAGTAATTTTTCAAAATTTTGTTTGACATATTTGCAACATTGCCATTGCCGGGTCCTAAGCCCCGGATGTCATAAATGGAGGGTTGTGTTATGTAATCATCAACCAATATAAAATTTGTCGAAAAATCATGACATGAATCCTTTTGATCTTTATATAAATGCTACAACGTTCTTTGGAAGTGATGAAATGTATGACTTGAATACAGTGAAAAGTGTGTAATTACCGCTACATCGGCGTCTGGGTGTAGTGTCCAATAAAAAAGAGTTTCTACATTACAAACTAATGTGGGTAAACAAAGTTAGTCCATGAAACTAATATTAGGATAAAGTCTTGGAATTTATATATTCTTACATGTAAATTAATAGAATTGGGTGATATTATGATTCATAGAAAGATAAATATTTTATGTATTCAAGAAACTATGGGCTGGAGAAAATGTTAAAGATATTTATAGCTTAAATTTTAAACTTTGGTATTAAGGTAAGAGACATTATAAATGGTGCAGGTGTAATTATAGATAAGTGTTTTAAAGATATTGTTGTAAAATCTAATATAATTGGAGATAAAATTATAGCTCTTTAGATTGTTGATACTAAGATTTTTAATAATATAAGTGCTTGTGCTTCTCAAGTAGGTTCAGATATATGTTCTAAAGAAAAATTCTGGAATGACAGAGAAAAATTATTACACATGATACCTCTTGAAGAAAAAAAATTTATTGGAGGAGATTTAAATGGACACGTCGGCAGAGTGGTAGAAGATTTTAGAAATATTCATGGTGACTATGGTTTTGGAGTGATTAATGAGGAAAGTAGACTAATATTAGATTTTGCTTTAGCGTATGATTTTATTATTATTAATACTTTATTCAAGAAAAGAGATGAAGAAGAGGAGATCGTCGGGAATGTAAGAATGGATCTAATAAAACACAAATTGATTATTTATTATGAGAAGAGGAGATCGTCTGGAATGTAAAGATTGTAAGGTCATTCCAAGTGAGAATTTAAGTAGTCAACATCGATTATTAGTTATGTATTTTAAAATGAAGAGTTGTAAAATAAATAATACTAGGAATCATTGTCCTAAAATTAGATGGGGGAACCATAAAAGTCACAATGCAAATTATTTTTTTAGTAAACTTAAAGATTGCAAGATTTGAGATGTTCATGAAGAAGCAAACTCTATGTGGGATAAAATGAGGATACTATGAAACAAGTGACAAAGGATGTACTTGGTGAATCAAATGGAAAACTTTCTATAAATAAANTTGCAAGATTTGAGATGTTCATGAAGAAGCAAACTCTATGTGGGATAAAATGAGGATACTATGAAACAAGTGGCAAAGGATGTACTTGGTGAATCAAATGGAAAAGTTTCTATAAATAAAAATAGTTAGTGATGAAATAATAATATTCATGAAAAGATAAAATATAAGAAGTTATGTTATAAAAATTAGTTTAAATGTAAAAACTTATAGAATTGGAAAAATTATAAAATGACTCGTAGGGGGTCTAAGTGAACAATCTGTGACGCTAAAAATTTTGTTTTTAGTGTTCGTTATAGTAAATTAGATACTAAAGAGGGTGAAAAATATATGTATAAACCACTCAAACAAAGTAAAAAGAAAAATAAAAATTTAACTCAAGTAAAATGTATTAAAAATTAAAATAATGAAGTGCTTTTCTTAGAAAAAATATTCAACATAGGTGGGTGAGTTATTTTCATAAACTTTTCAATGAAATTTCTGAAAATACGATCATCCTTAGCGATTTTAATATCCTTTAATATTAATAAAATGTTTCATTTTTACCGCTTTAGAGAAAACTAGGGTGAAAAGTCTGTAAGACCCGATGATATCTCAATTGAAGTGTGGAAATATTTAGGAGATTTGAGAGTTTCTTANTATTCATGAAAAGATAAAATATAAGAAGTTATGTTATAAAAATTAGTTTAAATGTAAAAGCTTATAGAATTGAGAAAATTATAAAATGACACGTAGGGGGTCTATGTGAACAATCTGTGATGCTAAAAATTTTGTTTTTAGTGTTCGTTATAGTAAATTAGATACTAAAGAGGGTGAAAAATATATGTATAAACTACTCAAACAAAGAGATAAGAAAAATAAAGATTTAACTCAAGTAAAGTGTATTAAAAATGAAAATAATGAAGTGCTTTTCTTAGAAAAGATATTTAACATAGGTGGGTGAGTTATTTTCATAAACTTCTCATTGAAATTTCTGAAAATAAGATCATCCTTAGCGATTTTAATATCCTTTAATATTAATAAAATGTTTCATTTTTACCGCTTTAGAGAAAACTAGGGTGAAAAGTCTGTAAGACCTGATGATATCTCAATTGAAGTGTGGAAATATTTAGGCGATTTGGGAGTTTCTTGACTTACTAAACTTTTTAATAATTTTTTAAAAGCTAAAAAGATGTCTGAGGAGTGGAGAAAGAGTATTTTGGTCTTCATTTTCTGAGATTGCTCATTATAGAAAAAATAAGTTGATGTCTCATACTTTAAAATTCTGATAGAGGGTAATTGAACATAGGTTAAGATGCATTACAAAGATTACTCATAAACAGCTTGGATTTATGCCGGCCATGTCTACTATGGAAGCTATACAATTATTGAGAGGTTTAATGGACAAGTATAAGGAGAATAATGAGGATCTACATATGATTTTTGTTGCTTTGACTTATATTCAAGTCATTGAAGGGGGTTATATACTAGAGTTGTTAACTGTGTTCGAACAAAATGAGGATTGACGAAATATTTTCCTATTTCAGTTGGATTACATCAGGTATCTGCTTTAAGCCCATATCTTTTTTGCTTAGTTGTGGATGCTCTTACTGGACATTTACAGGAGGATTTACCTTGGTGTATGCTTTTTGCTGATGACATCTTTCTTGTGAATAAGACTACAAAAAAAGCTCAGAAAAAAACTTGAATTATAGATGTCTACTTTTGAGTCTAAAGGCGTTAGTTTGAGTAGAGCTAAAACTGAATACATGGAGTGTATTTTAGTAGTAGTAGCTCTAGTGACGAGTTGTAACTTTGGGTGATCAAATCATTAAAATGTGCGAATGTTTTAGATATTTCAGTTCAATTGTTCAAAGTAATAATGATAGAGATGAGGGTGTTATTAGTAGAATTCAAGTTAGTTGGTTGAAGTGGAGGAATGTTTCAGGCTTATTGTGTGATAGAAAAGTGATGTTTAGGCTGAAAGGAAAATTTTATAAAATGTTAGTGAGACCTGCAATCCTCTATGACGCAGAACGTTGGCCTTTAAAAGAGAAACATAAAACTAAGTTAAGTGTTGATGAGATGAGAATGCTTAGGTGGATGAGTGACTTTACATTTAAAGATCAATTGCGAAATGAATATATCCGTGAGGTGTAGCTTCAGTGATAGACAAAATGAGAAATAGTCGTCTTAGATGGTTTGATCACATTAAATGTCGACCATCTGATAATCCAGTTAGGAGATTAGATCTTTTAGGTTCATCTTATGTTATGAAAGACCGAGGTAGACCTAGAAAGACTTTGGCTTATTGTATAAAAAATGATCTTAATTTATTATAAATTAAATGAAAATATGTCAATCAATAGGACGCAATGGAGAAAAAGGATTCATGTAGTCGACCCCATTTAGTGGGATAAAAATTTGTCGTTTTCTTATGGCATATTTGCATTAGGGCAACATAAGTATGCTTTTAAAACTCCGTTTTAAAATTTTCATTTATATTAGAGTAATTTATTTGGAAACAACAATTAAATATTAAACTTGGGTTTCATACCTAGAATTTCTCTCCCCACCACAAAAAATAAAATTCGGTTTGTGAAGTTTTAACCCAAAGCCCTTTCTATGTTTTGCCGTGCCTTGTTTATGTGCACCGAGCAGGTGGGGCTTGGTGGAGCGAGCCTTTGACGCACGCAAAAGTGCTTCTACGGCCTATTCCTTCTCTCAAAGCTTTCGTCCGAGTACTCCTACAAGCTGCACACTCTTCTTTCTCTTTGTTAGGGCACAGGAAAGTCACTCGTGCTTCTCTTCCCTTTTCCTTTGCCTGGGACCTGTCGATGATGCGTGAGGAATGCTTCCCCAAGCCGCTCGAGCCTCTAGGTCGAGCACTTGTGTAAGCATCTGTGAGCTGCATGAGCTTCTCTCACATGAGGACATGGATGTATGAGGTGAGTCATACCTTTCCTTTTCCTCTCTCTTCGTTATTTCTTCTTCTTTCTTTTCTTTTTTCTTCTTCCTTCATAACTTCTTCTTCGATTTCTTTTCCTCTATCTGTAATGCTTTCTATCTCTCACTTCCTATGCAGAGTTTGATTGGAAGGGAAACAAGGGGATAATTCCTTATATACATTCCCGTAGGCGGTGCAGGGTCAATCGAATGACATTTGTGTAGTAGTAGTGATAACAATAAATTCTTTTTAATAGCATAATTAAGTTAAATTAATTAAAATTTTAAAAGATTATTAATACAAGCCGCTCTCATAAAAAATTCACATCAAAATTTGTTGTACAATAGCATAATTTCTACATCAATTGAAAATTTGCGATATCTTTTTCACATATCAAATTTCTTTTCCCAACTAGCATTACTTTTTGTTGCGTGATTGCATAATACACTTACAAAATAAATCTCTCCACTTTTGAGTTGGTTGACATCATAATCTTTATTCTTTCTGGTTCTTTTATAAATATCAGATAAGGTTGAATGTCTATGGGTTCCTTGATTAGCTTATTAACCTCATTAGCAATGTACTTCTAAAGTATGGTGCTATGAAGCACATTATGAACCTGTACATATGTGCTAGTAGGGCAAACCTGTAAGCCTCGTTTCCAATCTTCTCCAAAATCTCATATGAGCCAATGTTTTGTAGGCTTCATGTCCCATACTTTATTCTCCAATTTCAAATTCATCTGGTCGTTGCTTAACATCATAATAATTTTTTTGCCTATTTTAAACTTCTCTCAGTTTATCACAAATCGATAAAATCTTCTCCGTAGTTTCATCAACTAATGCACCAATTATTTTTTTTAGTAGTTTATGTTCAACTAAGAGGTGTCATGCATTTTCTTCCATAAACTGCTTCATAAGGAGCTATATCAATAATGGCCTGGAAGCTATTATTGTTGGCAAACTTTATCGAAGGTATGCAAATTTCCCAATTTTTAGACAAAGTTTAATAAACAGGTCTTTTAAGATTTGGATCCTTCTTTTTGATTTATTATCTGTGTGGGTATGGAAAGCTGTACTGAATGTCAGTTGTGTACCCAAAGTCTCTCTTACTTTTCTCTACAATCTGAAAGTGAATCTATTTTCTTTATTTGAAATAATTGGCTTTGGTTCTCCATGCATCCGTATAATTTCATTTACATAAATTTTACTTAGCTTATCTACAAAATCTATCTAATAGATAAGAAATGTGCAAACTTAGTCTGATGATCAATAATGACCCATATCGCATTACGACCCTGTCTGATCATGGGAGCCCAATCATAAGTGTCATAGCAATGTCTTCCGATTTTGCACTTTGGCACAGGCAACGTTTGCAGTAGCCCACTAGGTTTATGAAGCTCTTAGCTAAAGCCCTTTTTTTCATTTTGCCTTGCCTTATTTACGTATATCGGGCAGGTGGGGCTCTGTCGTGCCCTAACTAAAACCCTCTGATAGGGTCAATCATGTTGTGACAGAGTCTGACAATTTGGATAGACCAACTATCACTAGCACTCGTTCTGACTTTTATAATCAGGACTTAGTTGGTGATGAATTAGTCTTAGTGGATTTCCACATTATATGTGATACATTGCATTTTAAATTCATACTCAGAAGCATGAAATTCATTTCATCCAAAACATAATAACTATATATAGCTGCTAAATCCAATATAATAAAAAAAGATGTACCTAAATCATATATACAAAGCTCCCAAAGCTATAGTGCAAAAGCTGTACAAACAAACACATAGCTACTCGCCCCGGTGCTCGTTGCCCGTACCTGGAAGTCAATAATGAAGAATGAGCAACAAGCTCAGAGAAATAATCAGAGCCAACATAAAATTTTATACATAAAAATAATAACACACATGCTCATATGAATTTATTTATGAATACACAAATTATAACATGCTAACATAATAGAGAATATGAAAAAAGAACATGTATAGAAATGAAGACTGAAGTGTAACATGTAAATTGTAAACATGAAATCATAAGTATAATAAAAAACATGATCGTCACCCTGGTTTAAAGATTATATAAACTATCGATAAAGGTTGGACTTCCCCAACATAGCAATTATCGATAGCCCCCCGATGTCCACGGTGTCTTAATGTTTTGTCACCGCCTAATCCCTAATGTTCCCAGAGTTTCGTTCTCTTATAAATATCAAGAGTGTGGAATATTACATCATTGCATAATTTACTTGCAAGCACTCATGTAATAGTCTTCCCACAATATTACTCATGACATTTAATTTGTCACTCTTGCATCAAGCATTTATCGGAGGCATAGACATGTAACATAATTGAATACCTGTACGAAATTCATATCATATGTAGCATAGTCTGATCATAACATTATCTGTATCGTAAGAAAAATAAACGTGCATTCATACTTATAATTGCAGGTTTCCATTTACAATATACAAGAAGTTCGAAATGCATGTGTCAAAATAGAAATCATATGATAACCTATAGATGATTGTTTTTTTTAAATTAATACAAGATTATTTCACTTGACTTGGCAGAGCAGCCATACGACGAGTGCTGGCACGATTGTCTCGAGTTCACCGCCTTGTATAGATAACTTGGGTCTTGCAGACAACATATAATTTTATAAATTTGGCTCATAACATGCTTTAACAAAAAAAAAAGTACTTGCCAAATCATGTCTCAAAAGGCTTTTCGACATAAATTTGCCTTTTCGAAAGTACCAATTTCATTTTTCCTTCTTTTTATCATCTCAAGTTAGAGAAATTCGTCTTAGATGGTTTGGTCACATTAAGCGTTGACCATCTGATGATCCGATTAGGAGAGTAGATGTTTTAGATTCGACTTATGTTGAGAAAGGTTGAGGCAGACCTAGGAAGACTTGGGCTTATTATATTAAAATGATATTAGTTTATTAGAACTAAATGAAAGTATGACACTAAATAAGATGCAATGGAGAAAAAAGATTTATGTAGCCGACCCCACATAGTGGGATTAAGGCTTTGTTGTTTGTTGTTGTAAACTTTACTTCTTCTCATTGATCTCGGGCTAAAATGTTTTTAGAAGCTCGCAAATCAATCACGAATTTTCTAGCACAAAATTGGCGCCTTTGATGGCTAGTAGAAACGATATTTGCACGAAAAATAAGACAAAAGTAAAAAATGAAATGTGAGTAAGGAAATAAATTCTTAGAATGGCGAGAGAGGGATTCATACCCTTGGATTTCACTCAAAGCTTCAAATTGTTGTCTGCAAACCTCAAAACTGTTGCTTGTGGTTGTTCGCCCCTTGTACGGTAGTAAGGGTCATGGCCTTGCTACATGGGGTTGAACAAAACTTTTTAGGATCCCTTCAGAGATGGGACGGAGAATCGGTTGAGGGAGAGCGGAAGGAATCCAAAAGAAATTGAAGGCCTTGGAACCTCATGGACCGAAAGTTATGATTAATATGTGTGAGAGGCGACAGACTACAATGCTGAGAGGATTAGGGAGAATTAATTAAATTAATTAAGATCTAATTAAGTTAATAAAACATATATCTTTTAACCTATATTTTCCAAATCATTCATAATTTACATGTAGTGTTTTATATCGAATTGCTTGATTTCATTCGTAGAATTTTATAAAATTGCTTCAAGCACATTTTGAGTGGTGTGAAATTTTAGGTAGTTTTAGAATTTCTCGAACTTTGGGCATTACAACTCTCCCCTCATAAAAATTTCGTCCTAGAAATTTGTGACTTTATTGGAAAAGAAACATCACTTCTTTTCCAAGCTTGTGCTTCCACTTTATCAAACGGAATTTGTCAGTTTTGAAGCTTCTTAACATTAATTACTAAAATCTTTTCTGTGCTTCAATATCTTCATGTGAAATTCTCTGCTCTAAATTTGAAATTCATTTCTTAACATGAAATTGTGAAACACATCGTATATACTTGACATATTTACAGATAACGATAATCTGTAGGCAACTGGACCAATTTTTTTCATAATTTGAAAAGGACCAATGTACTTGGGACTTGGCTTGCTTCCTTGACCAAATCTAGTTGTGCCTTTCATTTGCCCGACTTTCAGAAATACGAAATCTCTAACTTCAAATTCTACATTTTTGTGTTTTGGGTCATAATATTTTTGTTGTTGTTGTTGTTGTGGGTCATAATATTTTTGCTGTCGATTCTAAGCAGCTTTCAATCTGTCTTTGATTAATCTGATTTTCTCTATGGCTTTATCAATTAGCTCGGGATGTAACATTTAACGTTCATCCACTTCAATCCAATTGAGTGGAGTTATGCACTTTCTGCAATACAGTGCTTCATAAGGAGCCATTTGGATGCTGGATTGATAGCTATTGTTGTAAGCAAACTCGATCATTGGAATGCGATCTTCCCTACTCCCTACAAAGTCGAGAACACAAAGTATTAATAAATCTTTCAATCTTGAATTGTCCTTTGTAATTGTTCTTCGGTTTATGGATGAAATGCAATGCTGCAATGTAACTGCGTACTCAAATCTTGATAAATGTCTTTCCACAACCCGAATGTAAATCTTCCGTCTCTATAAAAACAATGAATTTTAGAATGCCGTGCAATTTGATAATTTTTTGACATACAATCTGACCAATTTTTCTATTAAATCTATCGGCTTAATTGACAAGGAATGAGTTGATTTAGTTAACCAGTCAATAATGACCCAAATAATGTCGGGGATCTAGAAAATCTCATGACAAAATCCATAACATTTTTTTCCCATTTCCATTCAGGCATTCACAATGATTGTAGCAATCAGCTGGATCTCTAATGCTTAGCCTTTACAATCTAATATGCTTGACATTGAGTTGCATATTCAACAATATCCTTCTTCATACCAAGTTCAAATCTTTATACATTTTTATGCTGCCTGGATGAATTATATACCCTGAATGATAAGCTTCCTGTAAAACTTTTCCTCTCAAATTAGAATCAACAGATACCCATAACTGCAGCCTATATCTGATAATGCCATCTTCATCAACAATCATATCCGTCCTTTTTTCTGATTAACATTGCTTTATGAGTTTCTGAAATTCGTTGTTAACTTTTTGTGTTGCCTTGGTTCTATTCTTTAAAGTTTGTTGTACTGTCAGTTGATGTAAATAACCCATATCACTTGATCTTCTAACTTCCAACTAAAGAACATCAGTTTCTTTCATCAACTCTTGCCTTTGAGTAAGAATCCAACTTGCACTATCTGTGGATTTATGTCTCAATGCATCGACAACTACATTTTCTTTGCTCAGACAATACTGTATATCCAAATTGTAATATTTTATCAACTTTAACCATCTTTGCTTCTCAAATTCAGTTCTTTTTTGTGTGAAAATGTACTATAGATTTTGATGATCAGAAAAGACTTCGCATTTCATGGCATATAAATATTGTCGCTAAATCTTGAGAGCAAATACCATAACAACTAAATCCAGATCATGCGTCGAATAGTTCCATTCCTTTGGCTTCAACTGTCTGGATGCATAAGCTAACCTTTTGATTTTGCATTAGAACACAACCCAAGTCTTTTAATGATGCGTTACTATAAATCTAAAATTCTTCTGTGCCTAACGGAAGGGCTAACACGCGTGCATTAGTCAAATGTTTTTTCAACTCATGAAAACTGTGCTCACATTCTACAGTCCACTTGAACTGAATTTTTTTTCTCATCAACTTGGATAACGACATAGCTATTTATGAAAAACTTTTAACGACCCTCCTGTAATATCCTGCCAAACCAAGGAAACTATGTACCTTTGTAAGATTCTTTGGAGTAGGTCATTTCACAATCGTGTTCGCCTTTAGGATCTACCGAAATTTCCCGATCACTGATAATGTGTCCAAAAAATATAGTGCATCGCAACCAAAATTCACATTTCGAAAATTTTACATATAACAGATTTTGTCTGGACAACTCCAAAACCATCTTCAAATGCTTGGCATGATCTTCATCAGTTCTTGAAAAATTAGAATATCATTGATAAAAGTAATAGCAAACTGATTCACATACGTCTTGAAAATTCGATTCATCAGGTCCATAAAAATTGCGGAAGCATTGATTAAGCCCAAAAGATATAACTAAGAATTCATAATGACCATACCTGGTCCTAAAAGCCTTCTCAGTTATATGTGTCTCATTGACTCTGATCTGATGATATCTTGATCTCAGATCAATTTGTAGAAATACAGTTGCACCCTTTAAATGGTCAACAAATCATCGATCCCGGTCTAAGAATATTTGTTCTTGATTGTCACTTTGTTCAACTTTCTATAATCAATATATAACCGCATGGATTCATCATTCTTCTTGATGTACAATACCTGAGGAATCTAACGTTAATGAATTTGCTTGATAAAAAATGATCAATTCCTGCACCTGACATTTCAATTTTTGTAACTCTTTCAAAGCTATCCTGTAAGGAGATTTGAATATTATAGACTTTCCCGATGCACATCAATACTAAACTCTTTCTCGTTCTGGGGGTAGTTCTTACAGTTCTTCAGAAATATATCATAAAGTTCTGAAACCACAGATATTTTTCAATTATCGTACATCTTTATTTAGCACTTCTATTTTTGCTCAGAACATCAGTTCACCGCTTCACAAATACTTCCATGCTTTTATTGCACTAATCTGGGTCGATTGTGCATTTCGATGACATAGAATATAAAACAGCTTTTCACCAGAGGATTTCAGCTTCACCCCTTTTTCAGCATTCAATTGTAGCAAAATGATTTACTAACCAATCTATCCCCAAAATGACATCGAAGTTCTGAATTGGTACGATAATCAACTCCATTGACAATTTCGTATCATGAATATGAACATGCACTACACATTTTCTATTGACATAAAACCCGCTTTTCAAGAGCATAATAACACAAATCATGTGTAAAATACATAATATCAACATCTAAGTTGGCAACAAATTCATCAGAAATAAATGATTGTGATACACTTGAATCGAACAAAACAGTGCGAGGGTGATCTTGAATTTGTAGCTTACTTATAGCATCTTCTTCAGATTTTTTGGCTTCTTGAGGGGTAATTGCAAAAACTTAGGCTTTTATTGGTTGCTCAGTTATGCGTTTGAAGTGTCACGCTTTGTTTGCACCGAAGACTTTTCTAAAAATTGAATTATGCTAGGATGAATGTCTTCCAAAAATTTTCTGGATTGTTCCTGCCTTTGGATTATCTGTGATCTGCTGTCTTTCTTCTTTTTATCTGGGCAATTCATTTGAATGTCTTGGCTATCCACATTTGTAACATTTTTCGGAATCAATCAAGCATTGCCCAGATTGTCTTTTTCCACACTTTTCACAAGTTGGTTTTTCTATCTAAGGCTTTTTCTGCTTCTCTTCTAATTTAATTTTCTTGCTTTTGAAGTATTCTTTTTTGCCAAAATCCTTGCGCTTGCTTGCCTGAGGTTGCCACCTCTGACTGGAAAAGGTAAGCTCTTTTTCAATTTTTCTTGCACTTTCAACTAGTACAGAGAAATCGCTGATTTTAAATGGAGCTAATGCCAACCTCAACTAATCTTTGAAACCGCACAAAAATCTGTGACACTTTTTCTCTTGGGTGTTGACATAGTGGGATGCATATCTAGATAGAGAAGTGAATTCTGCCTCATTTTGCATAACTCTCTTGGACTATGAGTTGGATTAAAGGATTTGTCTTATAGTGCTAGCCTGGCTTATGGCGGAATGAAACAATCTTTAAAGACTTTAACAAATTCTTCCCACTAAATCTGTGGAAGAGGTGTCAACTGAAATTTTTATGCATACTGCGTCTGCCACCACATTTTTACCTCGCCTTCTAACATGAAGGTAGCTATTAGCAATTTTTTTCTTAGACAAATCATACAATCTAGAATTTTTTCGATATTCAAAAGCCAATCTTCAACAACAGCAGGGTCACTAACACTCTTGATTGCAGGTGGCTTGAAAGTCTGAAATATCTTCAAGTGTCGATCCACTTCTGTCCCTGTTTAAGATTTAGGCCTTATACTGGTGGAGAATCTTTCAATAGTAGCAATTTTATCAATCACTTGTGATATTAGCTGCACAATGCCTTGTAACTCATTAGCTTTGGCATCCTCATTTGTCTTGTTCTGATTTTCATTTCTATTCAAAAACGTTTCAACTCTAACTTCATGTTGCACCCGGCCTTAAAGACTAGCCTTTCGTACTTTTTAATTCGTCTCCAAACATATTTATATGTATTGGCACAATTTATTATTCACATGAAATTTATCGTACAATAATTTTGTCTTTCACACGTGACACCTTTACTCGTAAGGGTTACCCACCAGATTCGTCAACCTATAGTTATGTATAAATCAATTCATTTTTGTTCTCATTCTTACTTCTTCTAAATGTAGCACGCTTCAATTATTTTTTTTATCCAATAATCATGCTCTGATACCACTTTCTATTACACTCTAACTAACCCCCATAATAGGGTTAATCGTGGTGTCACCGAGACTAATAATTTGGTCAGACCAACTCTCACTAGCACTCGTCCTGACATTTATAATCAAGACTGAGCGTTTGGTGAATTGGTCTAACTAGATAGCTGCTACATACTTGATACGTTGCATTTCAAATATATATTAAGAAGTATGACAATCATATCATTGAAAACATAAAAAACTATGCAAAATTGTTGAATCTAATATAATAAAAAAATATGTACCCAAAACATATGTACAAAGCTTTCAAAAACTATCATGACACACCTGACTACTCGCCTTGGCTCACTGCCCCTACCTCGAAGATAACAACGAAGAATGAACAATAATGACCTCAGAGAAATAATCAGGGTTAACATAAGATTTTTTATATTAAAAAAATTTGCTGATCGCATGTAATTATACATTTCTATACCCAAAGCATAACTTGCTAGCATATTAGAGAGCATGAAAAGAGAGCAAGTACAAAAATCAAGACTGTAGTCTAACATGTAGATCTTAAGCATGAAATCATAAGTAAAATAAAAAAAAACATGATCTTAAGCATGTTCATAGTATATTGTCATAGCAATGTCATTTTTTAGCATATCATTGTAATATCACTTATTTAATGTTTAAAGTTCTACTATTTCCATGTTCTTTATCCATGTGTCGTCACCCTTCCCTAAAGGGGATATAAACTATCGATAAAGGTTGGACTTTCCCAACATAGCAGTTATTGAAAACCTCGTTGATACCTATGGTTCCCTGACGTTCTGTCATTGCCCAATCCCAACGGTTTTTAGAGTTTTGTTCTTGTATAAATATTAAGAGTCGGGAATATCGTGTCCTTATATATTGTGCTTGCAATCACTCATGTAATATTCTACCCATACTATTACTCGTGACATTTAAATCATCACTTCTGCATCAAATATTTATCAAACTACATGTAGCAGATGTATATGCATGAAAAATAACAAATGAATACCTACAAAAAATTCACATATGTATAGTCATATGTAGCACAGTCTAATCATCATATTATATGTATCGTAAGAAAAGCACATGTGCGTTCATACTTGCAATTGTAGGTATTCATTTACAATATGCAGGAAGTTTTAAATGCATGTGTTTA
This sequence comes from Phalaenopsis hybrid cultivar, assembly GCA_002079205.1. Classification (NCBI taxonomy): domain Eukaryota; kingdom Viridiplantae; phylum Streptophyta; class Magnoliopsida; order Asparagales; family Orchidaceae; genus Phalaenopsis; species Phalaenopsis hybrid cultivar. Next base: position 429,804 of record JXCR01144711.1, on the reverse strand, counting down.
AATAAAAATCATATGAAAATGTATAAAATATTATATTTCTTAAATTTACACAAGATTATTTTATCTGACTTGATGGAGCAGACATACAACGATTGCCCACATGCTCATGTCGAGCTCACCGCCGCTTATAGACAACTTGGGGCTCGTAGAAAACATATGATTTCTTAAAATTTGACACATAAAATGCATTAACAAATAAAGGTACTTGCCAAGCCATACCTTAAAGGAGCTTTTCGGTATAAAGTTGCCTCTCTGAAATCACCAAATTCACTTTTCCTCCTTTTTATCACTGCAAACCTTACATCTCCTTAATTTAATGCTAAAATATTTTCAGAAGATCACAAATCAATCACGACACTTTCAGCACAAAATCGGCGCCTCCGACGGCTACTAGAAATGATATTTGCACGAAAAGCTAGAAAAGTTAAAACGGAAGTGTGAAGAAGGAAATGAATGCTTAGAATGACAAGAGAGAGGGATTCATACCCTTGGATTTTACCCCGAAGCTTGAAATCGATGCCTGCAGCACTCGGAACTGCCGCTTGGTTCGCGCCTGCTCGCAGCTTTTCGCCCTTGCACTATAGCATGGGTCGCGACCTTGCTATAAGGGACTAAATGAAACTCCTTCGCAGGATCCTTCCAGAGACTTGACATGAAGAATCAGTTGAGGGAGAGGTGATGGAATCAAGAGGAAATCAAATGTCATGAAACCCCTGGACCGAAAACGACGCGGTGGGCTACAATGCTGAGAGGATTAGGGAGAGTTAATTAAAGTATTTAAGAGTTAACCAAGTTAATAAAACATATAACTTCTAACATTTATATTTCCCAAACTATTCATAATTCACATGTAGTGCTTTATATTAAATTGCTCGATTTTATGCGTAGAGTTTTTTAAAATTACTTTGAGCACATTCTAAGGTGTGCTGAATTGGAGTTACTTTTAGACTTTGTCGAACTTACTTGATTTCTCGAAATTAGAGCGTTACAAGCTCGGTGAAGCGAGTCTTTTAGACACACAGGAATGCTTCTGTGTTTCGTTCCTTCTCTTAGAACTCTTGTTCAAATGCTCCTACAAGCCGCACACTCTCCCCTTCTTCCTTTCACTTGGTTGGGGTATGGGACAGTCATTCGTGCTTCCTTTGCGTTGGACTTCTGAACAATGCATGAGGAGTGCTTCCTCGAGCCGCTCGAGTCTCCAGGTGTTCAATTGAGGATGTGTGAGCCGCATGAGGCACCCTCACATGAGGAAATGGACGTACGAGGTGAGTCACACCTTTCCTTTTCCCCTTCTCTCTTCTTTCTTCTTTTTTCTTATACCGGTTCGTCTTCTTCCTCTTTCTTTTTTTTTTCCTCGATTTGTTTCCCTTTAGCTTTCGTGCTATATGTTTCTCTTTCTCTTCCTCTACTGAGTTCGAATGGGAGGGAAATATGGGGATGAGTCTTCATATACTTTCCCGCGGGCGGTGTGGGGTTTATCAAACAACACCTGCGATGCTAGTGGCTTAACAATAAATTTTTTTTTATAATAATTAAGTTAAATTAATTAAAATTTTAAAAGATTATTATGAAATTTCACCCAATGAGTAGTTTATCTCATATCTTTACCTGCCAACATATTTTAAGAAAATAAACTTAAAAATAAATGGATTCTAGAGAATATATATATAGATGACGATGAGCACAAATTGATAGGTATATAATTTCAATTTTTATACTATTTTTGTTGTAAAAATTTAATACTTATACGAACTGATTGTAAATTAAAGTTTTATGAAACAAAAATTTTCTTTTATGTTTCGGACTAGATTTAATTATGAAATGAAAATTTTTATGTATTTTTTCTCTGAATCTGTCTGTTTTCGCCTTGATATTTTAAACGCTCAAATATAGAGCTACCAGGAAAATGATCATAANTTATACGAACTGATTGTAAATTAAAGTTTTATGAAACAAAAATTTTCTTTTATGTTTCGGATTAGATTAATTATGAAATGAAAATTTTTATGTATTTTTCTCACTCAATCTGACTGTTTTCGCCTTGATATTTTAAACGCTAAAATATAGAGCTACCAGGAAAATGATCATAAAAAAGTTGAAACTTAAATAACATTTCTTATAATTATTGAAATATTATAAAATTTTGATATCTGAGGGCAATGCATATGAATCGAGAGGATATAGACGGGTACACTAGGGAGGCTAGACTGGCTGAACAACAGAAATTTTGTGTGCAAAGTACTTATTGATCCCCTTAGTATTGCTAATTTCCCCATGGAAACATTTGCACAGTTGATTGTAGCAGTGACACCATTGATTAAGGATTCTCAGTCCTAGGCCAAGGCTAGTGGGACAACAACAATGGATAAATATTTATTGCTATTCTAGGACATGATATCTCCGCTCNTTCTCTTGGGTGTTGACATAGTGGGATGCATATCTAGATAGAGAAGTGAATTCTGCCTCATTTTGCATAACTATCTTGGACTATAAGTTGGATTAAAGAATTTGTCTTATAGTGCTAGCCTGGCTTAAGGCGGAATGAAACAATCTTTAAAGACTTCAACAAATTCTTCCCATTAAATCTGTGGAAGAGTTGTCAACCGAAATTTTTATGTATACTGCGTCTGGCACCACCTTTTTACCTCGCCTTCTAACATGAAGGTAGCTATTACCAATTTTTTTCTTAGACAAATCATACAATCTAGAATTTTTTCGATATGCAAAAGCCAATCTTCAACAACAGCAGGGCCACTAACACTTTTGACTGCAGGTGGCTTGAAAGTCTGAAATATCTTCAAGTGTAGATCCACTTTTGTCCCAGTTTAAGATTTAGGCCTTATACTGGTGGAGAATCTTTCAATAGTAGAAATTTTATCAATCACTTGTGATATTAGCTGCACAATGCCCTGTAACTCATTAGCTTTGGCATCCTCATTTGTCTTGTTCTAATTTTCATTTCTATTAAAAAACGTTTCAGATCTAACTTCATGTTGCACCCGGCCTTAAAGACTATCCTTTCATACTTTTTAATTCTTCTCCAAACATATTTATATGTATTGGCTAAATTTATTATTCACATGCAATTTATCGTACAATAATTTTATCTTTCACACGTGACACCTTTACTCGTAAGGGTTACCCATCAGATTCATCAACCTATAGTTCTGTATAAATCAATTCATTTTTGTTCTCATTCTTACTTCTTCTAAATGTAGCACGCTTCAATTATTTTTTTTATCCAATAATCATGCTCTGATACCACTTTCTGTTACACTCCAACTAACCCCCATAATAGGGTTAATCGTGGTGCCACCGAGACTGGCAATTTGGTCAGACCAACTCTCACTAGCACTCGTCCTGACATTTATAATCAAGACTGAGTGTGTGATGAATTGGTCTAACNACCATACCTTAAAAGAGCTTTTCGGTATAAATTCGCCTCTCCGAAATCACCAAATTCACTTTTCCTCCTTTTATCACTGCAAACCTTACATCTCCTTAATTTAATGCTAAAATATTTTAAGAAGATCACAAACCAATCACGACACTTTCAACACAAAATCGGCGCCTCCGACGGCTACTAGAATTGATATTTGCACGAAAAGCTAGAAAAGTTAAAACGGATGTGTGAAGAAGGAAATGAATGCTTAGAATGACAAGCGAGAGGGTTTCATACCCTTGGATTTTACCCCGAAGCTTGAAATCGATGCCTGCAGCCCTCAGAACTGCCGCTCGGTTTGTGCCTGCTCGCGGCTTTTCGCCCTTGCACTGTAGCACGGGTCCCGACCTTGCTATAAGGGACTAAATGAAACTCCTTCGCAGGATCCTTCCAGAGACGCGACATGAAGAATCAGTTGAGGGAGAGGTGATGGAATCAAGAGGAATCAAATGTCATGAAACTCCTGGACCAAAAACAACGCGGTGGGCTATTGTGCTGAGAGGATTAGGGAGAGTTAATTAAAGTATTTAAGAGTTAACCAAGTTAATAAAACATATAACTTCTAACATTTATATTTCCCAAACTATTCATAATTCACATGTAGTGCTTTATATTAAATTGCTCGATTTTATGCGTAGAGTTTTTTAAAATTAATTTGAGCACATTCTAAGGTGTGCTGAATTGGAGTTACTTTTAGACTTTGTTGAACTTACTTGATTTCTTGAAATGTGAGCGTTACAAGCTCGGTGAAGCGAGTATTTTACACACACAGGAATGCTTCTGTGTTTCGTTCCTTCTCTTAGAACTCTTGGTCAAATGCTCCTACAAGCCGCATGCTTTCCCCTTCTTCCTTTCACTTAGTTGGGGCATGGGACAGTCATCCGTGCTTCCTTTGCACTGGACTTCTGAACAATGCGTGAGGAGTGCTTCCCCGAGCCGCTTGAGTCTCCAGGTGTTCAATTGAGGATGTGTGAGCCGCATGAGGCACCCTCACATGAGGAAATGGACGTACGAGGTGAGTCACACCTTTCCTTTTCCCCTTCTCTCTTCTTTCTTCTTTTTTCTTATACCACTTCGTCTTCTTCCTCTTTCTTTTCTTTTTCCTCGACTTGTTTCCCTTTAGCTTTCATGCTATATGTTTCTCTTTCTCTTCCTCTACTAAGTTCGAATGGGAGGGAAATGTGGGGATGAGTCTTCATATACTTTCCCGCAGGCGGTGCGGGGTTTATCAAGCAACACCTGTGAAGCTAGTGGCGTAACAATAATTTTTTTTATAATAATTATGTTAAATTAATTAAAATTTTAAAAGATTATTATGAAATTTCACCCAATGAGTAGTTTATCTCATATCTTTACCTGCTAACATATTTTAAGAAAATAAACTTCAAAATAAATGGATTCTAGAGAATATGTATATAGATGACGAAAAGCTCAAATTGATAGGTATATAATTTCAGTTTTTATATTATGTTAGTTGTAAAAATTTAATACTTATACGAAGTGATTGTAAATTAAAGTTTTATGAAACAAAAATTTTCTTTTATGTTTCGGATTAGATTAATTATGAAATGAAAATTTTTATGTATTTTTCTCTCAATCTGACTGTTTTTGCCTTGATATTTTAAACGCTAAAATATAGAGCTACCAGGAAAATGATCATAAAAAAGTTGAAACTTAAATAACATTTCTTATAATTATTGAAATATTGTAAAATTTTGATATCTGAGGGCAATGCATATGAATCGAGAGGATATAGACGGGTATACTAGGGAGGCTAGACTGGCTGAACAACAGAAATTTTGTGTGCAAAGTACTTATTGATCCCCTTAGTAGTGCTAATGTCCCAATGGAAACATTTGTACAGTTGATTGTAGCAGTGACACCATTGATTAAGGATTCTCAGTCCTAGGCCAAGATTAGTGGGACAACAACAATGGATAAATATTTATTGCTATTCTAGGACATGATATCGCCGCTCTNGCAATGCATATGAATCGAGAGGATATAGACGGGTACACTAGGGAGGCTAGACTGGCTGAACAACAGAAATTTGGTGTGCAAAGTGCTTATTGATCCCCTCAGTTGTGCTAAGGTCCCCATGGAAACATTTGCGCAGTTGATTGTAGCAGTGACACCATTGATTAAGGATTCTTAGTCCTAGGCCAAGGCTAGTGGGACAACAACAATGGATAAATATTTATTGCTATTCTAGGACATGAGATCGCCGCTCTTTTCAAGAGTAGGAGGGCCAGTGGAGGTTGCAAAACGGACCATTGAGGATATAAAATATCATTGATGTTATGTCCTGCCCTTAAGAGAGGAGTTACATTGGCCACCTTTGCTTTCAAGTGAGAAGCAGAGTGGTGGTGGTAGGGGCAACTATAGAAGAAGTTTGAGGGATGACAAAAAAACTTAATTCAATGGGAGGATTTTGTGAAGATCTTATGAGATTGATTTTTTCTACTATCGACTGGGCGACATATGTATGATAGATTCTGCAGACTAGTGCAAGGTGATCGTTTTATTGTGCGAAAGGAGGTTGATTTCACGATGCTATTTAGTTATGCCCCATAGTTGATCTCTAATGCAGAAGAAAAGCCTTGTCATTTTTTATATGAGTTAAAAAATGTGATTAAACGAACTTTAAATTCATTGAACATTGAGGATTACTTAGTCCTAACGGAGAGAGTGAGGATGATAGAGATTGATCTGCTGGCTACATGAGGCGTAGAGATATTCAAAAGAGGAGAGGTGATAAGTCGTCCAAATATGAGTATGCCTTTCTGTTTATGCATTTTGGGAAATTAACTTGAAGTTGCCTTGAGTTGGTAACTGTGACACTGACAACAGTAGTAGTGTGACCACCTGTGCCAAATTTGGGAAGGCAGAGGAGAATGTCTATAGGGTGCCAACACTTATTTTTGGTGCCATTAGTTAAGACACATTGCAAAATCTTGCTTTAACTTGGGCTAGATACGCTTGCTTGATACCAGAGCTGATGTCCCACCTTCCTAGGAACTTCTGACAGGCAGATGTCAACTGGGTTGTCAGGATCTGCTCAAGCTTTAGAGTCAAACCCGTCAGGTTGCGGTGCCTCGAGTTTATGCACTGATGCTACATGAAGCTAATGATTCTCTTGACGTTAATACATATAGTTTTTTCGCTTTATTTAAATCTATCAAATTTTTATTTTACACTTGGTATTTATATTCTTCTTATTAGAGATATGGCATCTATCCACAATAAATTGGTTAGAATGTTATTTGATACTAAAGCATCACATTCGTTTGTCGCTGAAGAATTTGTGAAATTTGAAGGATTGGACTCATTCAGGATGTCTGATGCCTTAATACTCATTCTGCCTAGCAGGTTGCATAATTGCTGATAGAAGTTGTTGTGTGAATCTGACAAGATGTGATAAAAGTTTGAAGGCTAATTTGATAGTATTACTACTTACCGAATTTAAAATTATTCTTGAGATGTATTGCCTATCTAATCACTTAATAGTCCAACTCAAAATCCTTGGAGAAGAAGAATTCAAATTTTTTGGGAGATTGAAAAATCTTATCCATGATGATATCGAGTTAAAGGCTTTCAAAATGTTAGCAAAAGGATATCAAGGTTTTCCGGCTTTAGTCATTGAAAATATGAAAAAAAGAGTAGGGCGATATACTAAAGTAGTATCCAGAAATCGTTCTAGATGAATTTTCAAGTTTGCCTTCAAGAAAATTTTCTATTGATTTAAATCAGGTGCAATACCAATGACAGATACCTTCTAGAATGAAAATTAATGATCTACAAGAATTAAAAAGTCAGTGGACTTAGTTGAGAAAATATTTATTAGGCCAAGCATTTCCCCTTTAGGGAGCCTCGACGCTTTTTGTTACGATGAAAGATGAAAATTTAAGGTTATGCATTAATTGTCTAGAAATAAACAAGTTCATATTCAAAAGTATCCTGTGCCAAGGATTTATGATCTTGATGATCAATTGTAAGGGACTTCGCTATTTTTTAAGATTGATCTACACTTAGGTAATTGTCAGCTAAGAATTAAAGAAGAGGGCAGTCAAATATGAGAAACAACAGGTAGAAAAGGGTATCAAGAGAGACAGTTAGGGAGAGAATGAGCAAGCAGGTACATGATTGAGGCAGGGATTGAGATAGGGATTGAGATACGAGCTTGGTGTTACTAAAGAGGTGAGAGAATATGAGAGAACCATAAAAGGAATTGGTTAATGTTATGTGAGGGATGGACGAGATCACATAGTGCATGAGAGGGAATTTTACATGAATTCTATGTGTGTGTGTGTGTGTGATAATTTTAATTTAATTAAAAGTAATAATTATTATTTCTTTAAACAATAATTCCATATATAATAATCATTAAAGCATGAATTTAAATTTTAATTGATTAATTTAATGTAAATTTTTTAAATTAAAAATTTTCTAATTAAAATATATTACAAAAACACATATACACATGCTTGCATACATACATATATACATGTGTATGTTTGTATGTGAGTATATGTGGGTGTATTGGTGTTTCTGCGATAAAATTAAATGGTTATATTAATTTAAGTAACTATAAATTTAATTTTTCAAACTTAATTTATAATAACGAAAAAGATTTTTTTATAGTAGAAATAATAATTTATGTAGATGTTTTTGTATTTCAACAGCAAATGTATGGTGACTTTTGCTTAGTAAAAGAATTGGTTGCTCTCATTCATCAAAAGTCTGTGTGATTGGCTCCTTGACCAAGTTTTTGTTTCTTTCAGAATGCAACAATTCTAGGGATGATGTAATTTACCTTAGTTAATATTAATGTTTCGAGTGCATCGATGTGGTCGGTTTGGAACTAGATGATGTTCGACTTTCGTTGTTGTTGAAGCATTTTGATTTAATTGTGCATAATATTGCGTTTATCATCTAATTTTTTTATCAATTTCTTGATTTTACTTGTAGAGTATATATGGTTAACAATTACTCCCTAATAAATATGACGTGCACTTGAAATTTTCCATATTTATTTCAAATAGCTGACAGATCTCCAAGCACTCATTTGGGTGTCATGCGTGAGGTTTCACTGCACTCATTATACAAAGTCCCAAGAGAAAATAAATCTTATTATTGAATTCAAAGTTTGAAATTACAATAAACTGCTGGGAAATATAAAATTGCGACAAAATGAAAACACAACACTAGAACTAGGGTTGGATGTAGGTTTAGGTGGTGCTTATTATGGTTTGAACCTCCAGGATGGTGGCAACGGGCGGCTAGCAACCTGGAAACAATCATAGGAGTTTTTCTAGGTGGCGGCAACAAGGAGGAAGTGCTTCCACAAGGTGGCAGCACAGGAATGCAGCGTGGGTGAAGGGAATCTATGTAGGAGAGAGTACGAAAAGGATAGAAGGGGATACACACCACTTGAAGATTAAGATATAGTCGAAGCACCACTTGAAATTCTAGGATACAACCCTAGAAAGAGAAAAGNGTGCTTCCACAAGGTGGCAGCACAGGAATGCAGCGTGGGTGAAGGGAATCTATGTAGGAGAGAGTACGAAAAAGATAGAAGGGGATACACACCACTTGAAGATCAAGATATAGTCGAAGCACCACTTGGAATTCTAGGATACAACCCTAGAAAGAGAAAATGAGACGCTAATGGCTGTCCCAAAGCAAATCACAGAATAACTTAGGCGTAGACATCAAAGAAACACTTGAATAGATCAACTCCTATTAGGAGTGGGCCCACTCCAATTGGGCAACAACCCTAGGCCTAGAGGGAGCTGACCAACCCTCTTTCACCCCCCTCCCCCAACCAACCCGCATCACTATGGTAGACTGATTTTTGGTTCTATATAGCTATTTCATTCTTAGATTATAATTTCATTTGCTTTCTTATGTCCATCAGAGCTATCATGTGAAAAAAAGTGATCCTTGAAACAAGGAAATCACGCTTTAGAGTGCAGAATGTGAACAACATTAACTGTACGGTATGGGTGGCAGGGAATGGTTTGGAGATTATTGTAAACATGCTTGTGCTATCCTCTTGTATGAGGTTCCCTTTTACAAAGTCTTGGACATTCTAGCTTTCCTCTCCTTTTTGAATAAAGGGAGCATTATCATGATTTTTTTGCCAAACATATTTCTGTGGTAACAGCATGATTTTTGTAGCAATTTTTTTCCACAACCATCTTTTTTAACATTCCTAGATATAGCAAGTTTGATTTACATTTCATTATTGAGATTTGATTTTCGTGGCCCAACGGTTCTAAGCTGATTGGATGCTCAGTTTCTTCACCAAAGTGCATGGACATAATTACCCCTGATCTTTTCCNTTGCGTTTATCATCTGCTTTTTTTATCAATTTCTTGATTTTACTTGTAGAGTATATATGGTTAACAAATACTTTCTAATAAATATGACGTGCACTTGAAATTTCCCATATTTATTTCAAATACCTGACAGATCTCCAAGCACTCATTTGGGTGTCATGCGTGAGGTTTCACCGCCTCATTATACAAAGTCCCAAGAGAAAATAAATGTTATTATTGAATTCAAAGTTTGAAATTACAATAAACTGCTGGGAAATATAAAATTGCGACAAAATGAAAACACAACACTAGAACTAGGGTTGGATGTAGGTTTAGGTGGTGCTTATTATGGTTTGAACCTCCAGGATGGAAACAATCATAAGAGTTTTTCTAGGTGGCGGCAACAAGGAGGAAGGGCTTCCACAAGGTGGCAGCACAGGAATGCAGCGAGGGTGAAGGGAATCTATGTAGGAGAGAGTACGAAAAGGGTAGAAGGGGATACACGCCACTTGAAGATCAAGATATAGTCGAAGCACCACTTGGAATTCTATGATACAACCCTAGAAAGAGAAAAGGAGACGCTAATGGCTGTCCTAAAGCAAATCACAGAATAACTTAGACGTAGACATCAAAGAAACACTTGAATAGATAAACTCCTATTAGGAGTGGGCCCACTCCAATTGGGCAACAACCCTAGGCCTAGAGGGAGCTGACCAACCCTCTTTCACTCCCCCTCTCCCAACTCACTATGGTATACTGATTTTTGGTTCTATATAGCTATCGTGTGAAAAAAAGTGATCCTTGAAACAAGGAAATCACGCTTTACAGTGCAGAATGTGAACAACATTAACTGTACGGTATGGGTGGCAGGGAATGGTTTGGAGATTTTTGTAAACATCCTTGTGCTATCCTCTCGTATGAGGTTCCCTTTTACAAAGTCTTGGACATTCTAGCTTTCCTCTCCTTTTTGAATAAAGGGAGCATTATCATGATTTTTTTGCCAAACATATTTTTGTGGTAACAGCATAATTTTTGTAGAAATTTTTTTCCACAACCATCTTTTTTAACATTCCTAGATATAACAAGTTTGGTTTACATCTCATTATTGAGTTTGATTTTCGTGGCCCAACGGTTCTAAGGNTTTCTTTAAACAATAATTCCATATATAATAATCATTAAAGCATGAATTTAAATTTTAATTGATTAATTTAATTTAAATTTTTTAAATTAAAAATTTTCTAATTAAAATTTAATACAAAAACACATATACACATGCTTGCATACATACATATATACATGTGTATGTTTGTATGTGAGTATATGTGGGTGTATTGTTGTTTGTGCGATAAAATTAAATGGTTATATTAATTTAAGTAACTATAAATTTAACTTTTAAAACTTAAGTTATAATAACGAAAAAGATTTTTTTATAGTAGAAATAATAATTTATGTAGATGTTTTTGTATTTCAACAGCAAATGTATGTTGACTTTTGCTTAGTAAAAGAATTGGTTGCTCTCATTCATCAAAATTCTGTGTGATTGCCTCCTTGACCAAGTTTTTGTTTCTTTCAGAATGCAACAATTATAGGGATGATGTAATTTACCTTAGTTAATATTAATGTTTCGAGTGCATCGATGTGGTCGGTTTGGAACTAGATGATGTTCGACTTTCGTTGTTGTTGAAGCATTTTGATTTAATTGTGCATAATATTGCGTTTATCATCTAATTTTTTTATCAATTTCTTGATTTTACTTGTAGAGTATATATGGTTAACAATTACTCCCTAATAAATATGACGTGCACTTGAAATTTTCCATATTTATTTCAAATAGCTGACAGATCTCCAAGCACTCATTTGGGTGTCATGCGTGAGGTTTCACTGCACTCATTATACAAAGTCCCAAGAGAAAATAAATCTTATTATTGAATTCAAAGTTTGAAATTACAATAAACTGCTGGGAAATATAAAATTGCGACAAAATGAAAACACAACACTAGAACTAGGGTTGGATGTAGGTTTAGGTGGTGCTTATTATGGTTTGAACCTCCAGGATGGTGGCAACGGGCGGCTAGCAACCTGGAAACAATCATAGGAGTTTTTCTAGGTGGCGGCAACAAGGAGGAAGTGCTTCCACAAGGTGGCAGCACAGGAATGCAGCGTGGGTGAAGGGAATCTATGTAGGAGAGAGTACGAAAAGGATAGAAGGGGATACACACCACTTGAAGATTAAGATATAGTCGAAGCACCACTTGAAATTCTAGGATACAACCCTAGAAAGAGAAAATGAGACGCTAATGGCTGTCCCAAAGCAAATCACAGAATAACTTAGGCGTAGACATCAAAGAAACACTTGAATAGATCAACTCTTATTAGGAGTGGGCCCACTCCAATTGGGCAACAACCCTAGGCCTAGAGGGAGCTGACCAACCCTCTTTCACCCCCCCTCCCCCAACCAACCCGCATCACTATGGTTGACTGATTTTTGGTTCTATAGCTATTTCATTCTTAGATTATAATTTCATTTGCTTTCTTATGTCCATCAGAGCTATCATGTGAAAAAAAGTGATCCTAGCTTTCCTCTCCTTTTTGAATAAAGGGAGTATTATCATGATTTTTTTGCCAAACATATTTCTGTGGTAACAGCATAATTTTTGTAGCAATTTTTTTCCACAACCATCTTTTTTAACATTCCTAGATATAGCAAGTTTGATTTACATTTCATTATTGAGATTTGATTTTCGTGGCCCAACGGTTCTAAGCTGATTGGATGCTCGGTTTCTTCACCAAAGTGCATGGACATAATTACCCCTGATCTTTTCATATTTACAAACAGGATGCAAGCTAACTATTATTCTTTATGATGAAGCTAATATCTGTGTTATTGATGCAGTTGTATTATGTTTTTTTCATTTGAAAAACTATCATTGATTTCCTACTTCCGTTGGGAAAAATAAAGTTCATACTCAAATCTATATTTTTGTAATTCTTGTTGCTGGTTTGCTTTTTTCTGTTTTTTAAATTCGTAAAAACTGATGATCTTGACTAAGAAGATTAATTTGTACTTTCCAGATGATGGGCTATTTTCAACATTACAAGTTCGGTCTCCATTTCCAGTCTTTACTTTTTTGGCTGGTCTGTATACTTTTCTCTGTAGTACTATCATTTGAGCCCCATTTTCATAATTATCTGTCATTTGGGATGATTTCTGCCTATAACAGACATTGATGAGAGAGTCTGTGTCCAAAGGAAGGTATGTTTTACCAACGAAGGACCCTAATCTTGCTGTTGATAATCCGGGCCTTGTTCCTACTCAGGCAGATAAGGAGAAAAAAGGGTTACCAAATTTTGTTAACGATGACATCTGTGCCGTTCTTTTGGACGTGTCTCTCCAACGAATGATCAGGAAAAGTAATACACCTGGATATTTATCAAATGAAACTCTAGAACTATGGAGTGATGAATTTGATGGGAGTGATTTTGGTCAATATCGTTCTAGATTGGTATGAGTTTGTAATCTTTTCAATTTTTTTACTTGATGGCCGTTTTAGATTGCCTTTAATTTTTGTTTTTTATTTTTTATTTTATTTTATGTATGTTTTGATTTAAAACAAAACATATTTGACATAATATAATATAATTAGTATTATTTAAAAATATTGAAAACAACATTTAGATTGTTTGAGTGTTTTTAAGGNGTGATGAATTTGATGGGAGTGATTTTGGTCAATATCGTTCTAGATTGGTATGAGTTTGTAATCTTTTCAATTATTTTACTTGATGGCCGTTTGAGATTTCCTTTGATTTTGTTTTTTATTTTTTATTTTATTTTGTGTATGTTTTGATTTAAAATAAAACATATTTGGCATAATATAATATAATTAGTATTATTTAAAAATATTAAAAACAACTTTTAGATTGTTTGAGTGTTTTTAAGTGTTTTAAAAACAAACTAATTTATTTTTAAAAACCAACAAATTAAAACATGCAAAAAATATAGTAAACAAACATGTTTTTAAATGTGAGAAAAAGGTCAAAATAGTGCCGTGACTTTTTGCAGGGATTATTTTAGTTCCATAGCCTATAAAAGTGCCAATTAGTAACTGGATTCTTTTATTATGGGTTAAAATAGTCCTACCCATATAAAAGAGTCTGTGGACTAATGTGTCACTTTTGTAGACTCTAGGACTGAAATGACCTTGTGTAAATCCTTAGGGGATTATTTTGGCGCATTACTCTTTTAAAATTTAAGTAAAAACAAAAACAAAATCCAAAAATAGAAGTGATCCCATGGTAGGCCTTAGCAAATTTCTATTAATGTTTTATGTATTGCTACATTCTATAATGTCCTTAAAGCTCCTTGATCAACAATGGTGTTGTTGCCTCATTCTTTAACGTGAAATTTAAAAATCAAATTAGGGTCAGTGGTGGAGTTACATCTAATCTCTTAATCATCTTGTAGATATAACTATTATTTATTCCTTATCTTTCTTTTTTTTTAATAATTTGCCACATTTGTTTTAATATTTTTTAATGTTGTCATCTTATAGTTTGTCCATGAATTTTGATGCTTTCAGTTTGAAATGGTAAAATCTCACGGTTAATTGTAACCTGAAACTAGACCAGTACGCTGGTGAAAATTTGTACATCTCTGGTGGTTATCACCATATCTTGTGCTTATATACATAGCTTTTGTACTATTGATCTTTTTATTGTCCAAATTTGAAGTCCTTATTGAAGGGGCTATGTTTGTCTTTTGCCTATGCTGCAGGAATTTAGATATTTGTGAGTTTTTTTGTCAGTTTTCCGCCGGCTAGAAAGAAGCCGAGGATAACATTAAGCATGCATGTCTTCTTCCTCTTGTTTCCATTTTATAGCAATATTTTTCCATGTCGCGCAGTGTGGTGATAGAGAAGCTCACTTTTTCGTCAGTTTTACTCTAGAACCTTGACAAATCAATAAGCATTTTAGCATGGATTGTTTAAAAGTTTGGTTCGGGGTTGGAGGATTGTTTGGTGGTGGAATTGTGATTTTGGGCGTGGTTAAGCTTTTGTTTATAGTATTCAAAGACGTGGAGAGAACTTGTTTTACTTTAATATCTGATTGCTAAAATTATCAGTCTTGAAATTTTGGTATTTGTGATCAAACTTGGGTTTGTGAAGTAGGAATGCTAATGTAGTACGCCTTAAGTTCGGTGGTTTTCCAGTGCAAATCTACAATGTGATGGACAAAATCATTCAAAGGCACTCTAATTCATAAAATCAAAATTTTATTTTTAACAACTATTAGTTACTTTGAATTGAATAAAAAATGCAAAAAAAAGAAATCACGCAAATTCTTATTTAATTGACTTATACTAGAAATAATGAGTATAAATTTGGAAATACAAAAAATTATGCAATCAATTGAAAATTATTGCCAGAAATGGGAGAGTGTTGAAGGATCAAGAAGTATGCAAGCATCTCAGTTCTGAATCTCAAATTGGAAGAAATCTGAACTAACCAATTGCTGGAGCAATCTTAATGTCAGTGACTTTGTGAAGTGTGGGAGATCATATAGGTTAGAATGTCGTTTGAATACTAACATGTACTTTTGGTTTCATCAAACTGAACATATGCCAAAGTATTGACTTACTCTTTGGTGAAGGGCCTTCAACCAAAGTAAAAGCAAGTCTGCACCACCTAAAAGAGATTTTGCTTGATAAAAAGTAACACAGTCGATGATAATTGTTCCTTGTCTGAATCAGACAATTGAATATTCAGCCTTGGGTCTATGCTCTATCAGAAAAAGAAGATAAAGAATAGCTTGATATTATCACATGCACAATTGTTATTCAAAATAAACCTACTAGAGTTTAATTCGAGTCATTTGATACTTTAGCATCTCATTCTTTTTTCAAGATTTTTACTAAATCTTTTTGATTGAAAATACTGGGTTTAATCATTTGTTATGCCAAATGGAATTCATATGTATAAATAGTGTGCTTTAAAAACATGTCAATTTTATTAGAATAATCTTGAGGAATATCTAATTTGATTGCCTCTCTTTTAATTCCAACATGTAAATAGAGTGTGTTTTGATACTAACATATACTTTTGGTTTCATCAAACCAGACGTATGCCAATGTATTGTCTTACTCTTTGGTGAAGGGCCTTCAACAGAAGTAAAAGCAAGTGCTGCATCACCTATAAGAAATTTTGTTAGATAAAAAGTAACATACTCGACTATATTAGTTCCATGTCTGATTCAGACTCAATTTAATATTCGGCCTCAGGTCTATGCTCTATCACAAAAAGATGCTAAACGATAGCTTGATATTATTACGGGCACAATTGTTATTCAAAATAAACGTACCGGAATTTAATTTGAGTCATTCGACGCGAGCATCTCAATCTTTTTCCAAGATTTTGATTGCATGTTTTTGGTTTACAATACTTCAATCATGCATTTGGTAATAATCAATTGTTATGCCAAATGGAATTCTTATATATATAAATAGAGTGTGTTTTGAAAACTTGTAAATTTTATGAAAATAATATTGTGGAATTTCTAATTTTATCGCCGCTCTTTGAATTGGATATAATCTTAGGGGTGGATTGACGGTGTAGCCGTTTCATAACTATAGATTTTTGAAAGGTGACGATGTTTAATATTTTAGAGAAGAAGACTTAAGCAGGTTTAGAGTAGTGTTTTCAATATTAGTATTATCTTTGAAAGATTATAAACTTTTAAAAAAAGTTCTTGCTTTTTTGTCTCAAGAACGTAGCAAAGGAAGTGAAAGAACTAAAAGATATATGAGTTATCGAGGAGTATTCAAGAAAAAAAAAAAGATGATTTGTCTGGTATATTTCCATTCAAAGAGTTGAATTTGTATATTGATTTGATACTGAGATAGTAATCTATAGCAAGAGAATCTTATAGAATATGATCAAACATGCAAAGACTGAAGTCATATAAAGGAATTGTTGGGGAAGGGTTCTAATGTAGTACTTCAGTATGGGGAGCTCTACTACTTTATGTGAAGAATGATGATAATCTAAGATTGTGTATTAAGTATAAATAATTGAATGTAAATAATTGGACGTCCTTAAATTTATGATTGAATGCCTTTTGCCAATAATGGCTGATTTATTTGACTTTATAGAGCTTTATTGTATTCTAAAGTTAACTTATGCTCAGGTTATGTCAACTATAAATTAAAGCTGATATAGTAAAACTAGCAATCAGCACAAGGTATGGACATCGTGAATTTATGCGACCAATTTTTGTCAATCAATAAAGCTTTCATCACAACCAACAAACGACTGAATTGCGTCTGTTTTTTCAGTCATTAACCATGTATCAAAATAACAATGAAATTTTCAGTTGCAGAATTAATGACTGGATTCTCGACTTATTAGTGGTTGAATAAGCGACCGAAAATCACTGAATTAGCAATCAATATATCTGCTACTAATTTGGAACCAAACAATAGTTTGGGGGCAAATTAAATTTTACACACCTGCAATAATGAAACAAAATAATTATGACTCATATTCATAATGTCTCATAGCAGGTTAATAAGATCAAGTATAGATAATGACATTGAATGAAATTAAAGTAGTCATAACAAATGGTAAGAAATCATCAAATAATCATTCAGTACAATATCATTTACATTATAAATGAAATAGATCTACACATGCTCGAAATGAAAATAATAAATTAATCGTGATGCTCGTCTTCCTCATTCTTTTCATCCTCTTGCTCCTTCTCGATCATAGGTAATGCGTTAGATGTTGCTGCTACACAACAGTTGCCTCGATCAGCTGACCCTATAATCCCTAGTTTCTTCAAGCTCCTTTACCCTAAATTCATGCTGACATACAATATCATGGCTGCCTTGCAATTCATCGGTCAATGCGGTCACACTTCTGGAGACTTCGTCATGAATCGATGAGGATCTCTGGCCTGATTCGGAGTGCTATGTCTCATATACAAATCCTTATGTCCTGAGGTCGTAGATCTTGAGGTCGTAGATCCTCTGTTTCTTCTTATCTCCGGTAGCTTCCTTCTAGATCTCAAAATTAAAGGGTCAGAATGACCACTAGTTTCAAGCACCTGCTGGGCTCTGACTTCTAGTCTGCCTTAGGTGCTCATAATTATCCAAAAAAAAAAAAATAGAAACGATAATTAGTATCAATATACGATTTTATATAAATTACACAAATAAACCAAAATTTCTTAAACTTATTGTTTACCCACCGATGGTCCGCCAGATGTTCATGTGCACGTGTGTGCAACTCAGCGGCGGTTGGCTCCAACCTTTGTCAACATAGGAAATAAATAGTTATATAACTTAGTTCAATACAAGGAATAAATCTGAATAGCCTCTTATTGTGTTAGGTATGAGGAATCGAACCACGCGTGTGTAAGGAGACACCTAAGCCCCCACATTCTGATGTCCAATTCAGTTGTGCTGTCTCCCTCTTCCTAACATATGCAGGAGTGGACCACGCTCTAGTGAGCTTAGCCCACACATTTTTGCTTATCTAGATAGAGCTCTCCCACCTCTTCCAAATAGTAATGAACGTATCTTTCAAACTATGCTTGTCTCAATCCTCGAGGTTCCTCAGGATTTGCTGATTATGTTGAGCATCCCACCAGAAGTCCTGTAAAACAATTAGCAAATAATGTTTGTTATCAAACAAATAACTTAAGTTTATAAACGTAATAAAAAAATATTTAAATTCCCCTAGTACTTCTGAGCCACATATCCCAAACATCGATAGGGTTCTTTAGCCACAATAGATATGGAGCATTGTACCTACGTTTGATGTTCTTTGTGATTCTTTGGACAAGCTCCTTGGATGCATAAAAGCTAGAAAGAAAAAGTAATTTTAGTCAAATAATTAATGAAAAATTAATTTTGATTACTATAATTAAATTTATTTTTGAATCTCCAGCTGGCTTCATGTACATCCGCCCTAAGGTGTCCATAGCATTCTCGACAGAGTGGATAGGCTTGCCTCGAAGGGAAACAAAGGTTTCACTATTGTGGGAGCAACAGGTCTATTGGGTACGACAGGTGGAGCTACTGGCCTAACATGTACAGGAGTTGGAGCAACGGAGCTGACTGGCACTGCTATGGCATTCGAAGTGGAAACCGTCACAGTGGTGCTCATCTCTACGGTGGACTGTGAAGCACTAGACTTCTTTCCACAGTAGAAGCTACTTATAACTCATCTATGAATACCCTTGTCCTTGCTACCACCTGAAGCTATCTATAACAAGAAAAAAGTAAAATGATCATAATAATTTTACATACGAAATAACAAAAGTAAAAGTAGGAAATTGCTTGACTAAAATAGAAAACTACTGAACTAAAGCAGGAAAATACTGAACTAAAGCAGGAAAATACTGAACTAAAACAAAAAAAGCCACTGAATTAAAATAGAAAACTACTAGAAGTAATAGTATAACATAATAGAAGTAACAAAAAACTATGAAACAATTGAAGTAGGAAACACCATAACAGATAGTACAAAAGACAAAATGGACAAATACCCATTTTATTTTGATTCATCAAACGAGTGAGTAGAGGGTAAATTTATAACTCTCTCTTCAATGTCATCACCAAACTCATCCATATCATGACCAATTTTTTGTATGCACCTGTAATATCCTCTAAGTTTTCCCATTCCTCAAAAATATCAAGAGGACTATAAAAAATTTGACTTATCCTACTTTTGATGAGCAGCTTCAATGGTAGTTTAAACCTCAATAGTCGCTCTACGCCTAGTCTTGATGAACATTGGCTAGTCAAGTTTGTCTCTTGCTCTATCAAGGCATCTAATATACCTGATAGGTTCGACATTTTTTTCTAATTCATCATGCGAGTTAGAGGGGACTTGTAATTTCCTCTTCTCTGTCATCATCAGACTCATCCATATCATGACTAACTTCTTTGTTTGCACTAGTAACATCCTTTAAGGGTTTTTTTTTCCTCAATAATATTAAGAGGAATATAAAAATCTGACATATCTTGCTTTTGATGAGCAGTTTCAATGGTAGTTTGAATCTCACTAGTCACTTTAGCCCTAGTCTTGATGACCACTCCCCATTCAAGTTTGTCGTTGCTATATTAGGGTATCTAAGATAATATACTTGACAGGTTTGACTCGCTAGAATGAATGAATCGAATTTGTCATATTGTGTTCATTTAGCTTCAGTTGTGTGATATGATTTAATTAATTTCTTTTTCTCAATTATGTACTATCAAACCGATAAAAGTTGAAAATAAAAACATTGTGTTCCATAGAACCTTGATAGTGCAACTAGACAATTTGTTGTAGAATCCTATAGTAATATATCTTACTATTGGAATGAGTATTTTGTTTAAGACATACACAATAATTATGTATTCTTTCTTTCAAACCAAAAACTCGTGTGAAATCTGTTCCCATTCATATCAAATTTAGGCCACGTAATCATGCTATGATTAGACTCCCAAATAAGATCTTTTATGCCCTGATCCGTAACTCCATTACTTTGATTATGAACTTATTATAAGTGCATTTAACTTATCAACTACAGATTATTGAGTTAGTTTAACTTACATAAAAATTGAGCCATATTAGGAACTTACATTCATTCTTTTTACTGATAATTTTCTTGTTCTAAATGTTTATAGAGCTGACAAATAACTTGGTCACATAATTAAAATTGAAATAATCATGTCAATATAATATTTTTCGGTGCTAACTATAACAACTATAAATTTATACGATTCTTACTCAAGAAATGGTTGAAAATTGTCACAGTTCAAAAAATAATATAAAGTCACGGTTCGAAGCTGTGTCATTGAGGTCTGTGAATTACATTTGCTTGACGCTTCACCTGATTTCTGAAATACATAAATTACAGACTGTGAAGATTTCTCAACTACATTTAGTGAATTGATTATAGTTGCTCAAAATAGTATGAACAAAAGGTAGTAATCTCTTTTAGTAAGTATGCATCATATATTGAGCCTTCAGGTCGTGCTTTACTTTTTTATGGTTCTCTTGATTTTATTCAAAATCCTATAATGATAAATTATTTTGTATGCTACGATAATGTTTCTTTGTGTATTATATAAGAGGCTTTTGAAAGACATATTTCAAATGGATACAACATTGGTACTATACCGAACCCCAAACTATTGTCTTGTAAGGTAGATGCGTGTGTAGATGCTCCATCGAGTCAAAGATGCCGAAACGAAATATATGCTTAAGTTTGCATTAATATTACTTGAATGCTCATTTCAAGTTATCTTAATGTATCAACTTTCAAATAAGCTGCACAAAATTCTTTGAAGAATGAACTGATTTCAATTAATGGATTATTTCTGAATTGGCGAAACACTAAATTGTGTAGGTAGAAAACACTATAAGAAATATGATAGTCATGATTTTTTATATTAAATATTTTTGGTGCACCAAAGTCAATGCAACGACTCAAGTTAGAGGCATACCCACTATAAATTTTTTGAGAGTGCAACTATTCACAGATTATTCTTCGTTGCTCCAATGTAAAACAATACTTGGCTTTAGACATTTTTAATTTACCCGCAGTTGTCTCTTGAAGCTCTATTTCCCTTCTTATGTAACTCTTTTAAGTTTAATTTGGCTTTAATTTTATCCCTAGTTTTGTCCTTCAAAGAATTTTTTTTAATGTGCACGACATCTATATTATGTCTATGCAAATTGGTTTTCTTGTACGACATACTCTAGAATATATTCTATTTTGTTAACTGAAATCAGAAACATGTTGTGAAGATAGTTTTTGAAGAATCCACCATCTTCGAAATTACACTAATCATCAGTTACAAATCATCCCAGTTATTTTTGGTGGATGTATTGTTTTCTCAATTCTATCTCTTAAGAATATACTTATTACGCTGGTGCTTAAGGTTAATTTTGCCTTTTATTATTATTATGATTGTTAGTATAAATATGAGCTCATATATTTAGGGTTAGGGGTTATGCGTGAGGTTAGGGTTTTATAAAGATTTTTTTTGCCTCTCAAATTGGAGGATTTGGGAGAGATTATTTACCTCTCGAATTGTAGGTGTTTATCCTTTAAATGCTTCGTTGTTTGTGTTATTATAACAACAAAAACAAGCCTTTATCCCACTTTGTGAGGCTGTTTGTGCTATTGAAGTAAGAAAATTATTTTGCCTTAATTTGTGTGAAAAATAAATTGACTCAGATCCTATCAACTTGTATCAGAGCATTAGATCCAGGAAACAAATAAGGATAGCTGCGAACATAAGGGACCGCAACATATAGGCTTCTCTGTCACGATGTGTTCATGACTGAACTACACAAAATTACAGCACATAGGCCCATCCGTCACTATTAGAGTCAATTCGCCTTGTATTGCGCCTCAATATGGTCGTGATAAGAGATTGATGGAAGCCAAAAAGGATCGCATATCAATACAATCGTGATAAGAACTCGCTAGGAAGTGGCAATACAATCACAGTAAGAGCTATCTATGAAGCTGATGACAGGATCGCTTACAACCATTTTTCTATCAGAGCAAAACTTCTCCACTTTCTTCCGTCTTTAACACCTGTTAGCCCTGTCTAATGATACGAGATCAAGTTGTATAGCGGCGATAAGAGGTAGAGCTCACGATACATATAGGAACGAATTGGTACATAAGCGATTTTGTCTATTAGGGAAGCCACAATGTTTGACGGGATTCCAGAGTATAGGAGTTCTTTGTTTGAAAAAGTATCGACATAAATAGCAACAACGAAAGTGGATGCTTTGGAAGAGAGATTGGAAGAATGCAACTTAAATTTGGAATAGAGGTAAAGTTTTCGACCATAGAAGGAAGTTTTTCCTCCATGGAAAATCTAGTTTAGGGCCGATTCAAGAGCTTGCGGGATATGATGAGGAAGCATACGAAATGCAATTCAAGACCGTGTTGGCGGTTCAATTTGCAAACCCTAACTAAGGTTTGATCGAAGAATACTTTGCTAAGTCGAAAGGAAAAGAGATCAGACGAGAGCAACATGAGGAGGAAAGCATCCATCATCAAGAACCCTCACCTAGGGTTTTGATTTGAGGGGGGGGGGGGTGGATCAGAGATTTCTAATGGAGGGGTTTTGATCGAAAAATGGAGATAGGGTTTGGAGGAACACGAAGAAGAAAGTAGAGAAGTCGGGGCAGGGTATGACTATGATTGAATGAGAGAGTTTTACCCTAGATACATGGAGAAATACCGAAGAGAGAAAAATTTGGGGTGGAGATGCTAGAGTTGGGATGTTGAAGATGTTGATCTTCAAGGGGAAGACACACAGGGGTGGGTGTACAGGGTAGAGCAATACTTCATTGTGAATGGGCTAAATGGGGAGGAAAAACTCATGGTGATAGGGTTATGCTTGAAGGAAAAGCTCTAGCATAGTTCTAGTGGAGGGAGGGTAGACACCCGATCCGCTCGTGGGAGGAATTCAATGATTGCTTATTTGAACGTTTTCGAGCCTTTCATGAAGGTGACCTACATGAGCAATTATTTGCCTTGACTCGAGAGGGGATTGTCATAAAAAGCAAAGAGAGACTCGAGCTATTGTCGTGACGACTGAGGTTGATTTGTGAAGTAGTATTGTCATGAAGGTTCTAAAGTTCGACATACGTGTAACACTTCATCCGCCGTGACAACGAGACTTGGGAGAAATTGAGAATTGACGCAGCTGGTTGAAAATAAAATTGCAATGGAACAAGCTAATATAAGCAACACAGGTGAACCATCATACCGAAATGCTACAATCATGTTGATACCAAAAACTCAAACGGTGTGAGTCAATAGGGAGGCTTCTCGAAACATGAATATGGGCCACGAGCAAGAATAACATTCAAACGTCATATAGGAACAAAGATTCAGGAGAATTGAGCAAAGGGGTTATGTATTTAGTGAGATGAAAAATTTATCTAAGGACATCGTCGATTGGACGTTACAAGTGCAAGTTGTCACAATATGTGACGATGAGGCAGGGGAGTTTGACCCAAAACTAGTTTTTATCCAAATTGAGGACTAGGCACTTCCTTGGAGCGGTAGTATTGTTACGTCAGTGCCTAAGTGCAATTTTGTCTTTTATTAGCCTAAGGGCAATTTAATCCTTCATTATTAATATTGTTGTTGTTAGTATAAATAAGACTAATATATTTACTGTTAGGATTATGCATGAGATTGAATTTTGTATCTTAGGATTAGAGTTTTGAAGAGATTTCCTATCTCTCGAATTGTAGGATTCGAGATAGATCGCTTACTTTTTGAATTGTATGTTTATCGTTTCTATGTTGTGTTGGTTGTGTTATTGATGAAAAAATTTTGTTATGCCCTAATTTTTATGTGAAAAATTATATCGGATCCTATTCAACATCTTTATTCCTTCTGAATGGATGATCAACATGTATGAACATTCAATGACAGTCGAACCATCATTTTTTTCTGCCATATTTTAAAGTAAATGTAGCAGATAAATTCATATAGTGTGAGCAAGCTAATTTTCCCACAATATTCCATCCCAATAATATTGTATACACAAGGAAATCATTTATTGTCCCCATTAAGGCGACTTGCATTTTGAAATTTTGTTTTGACACAATATTGTAGATGACATTTGTTTCTCATAATTATTTAAACTCATCTATCAACTGTTGTAGATATATATTACTCTTTCCCTTTGAGCTTTGTTGCCCGGGATAATTAATGTGAGAAATATGAAAGAAGTAGTCATGCACATTTCTCACAATAAATTATAAGGTGTAACTTAAATTAGTTAGTATGAGTAGGGCGATGTGGCTTGACTGTATATAACGTGAAATCATTTGCAAATAAGTGAAGTTCAACATTATGTTAATCTATTACAAATTTAGGATAAATACAATTAAAATATTTTCAGGCTTCCCTATCTACTGGATGAATCAATAAGTTATTCACATGTTTTGTTCTGATGCCATCTCATATGCGAAATAATATGTATAGAGAAGAATAGTCCTTGAAGGCATGTAATGAGTGACAATTAATAATCTCGTTTGTATGGAAAATTTTTCTTTCCCTTACTCTTCCGACTATGTGGTTTGAATCTTTCAACACCACAAAAATTACATAATTTTATTTGCATTAGCTCAATAATATAACATGCAACCATTTGTATAACTATCTATCATCTTTGATATCAACTTTAACTTGGATACCAATTTCTTTGTTCTATTCATGTTCTCTAGTAATAAATTTTTATTGGAATTTGTCTTCTTCAATAGCCCTTCAATTTGGTTAAAACATTCTCTAAGCATATTATAATCTAATTTAATACTCAACATTCCAAGTACCATTGTTAACTTAGAGTGTGTTGTGCAACCTTCTCACAATGGTTGTTTTGCGGTATTCAATAATTTATAGAATTTTTGAGCTTCACTATTTGATGGCTCGTCTTCAACCACTTTCTCGGTGAAGTAGAAATTGGTTGCATAAAATATCATTTTTTTCAAATTTATTGAGATCATATTTACTTGGAGTGGCATAGCTTGTTAATATGTCAAACTAATCATATTCAAAACGTGGTTCACACTCTGCATATTCAATCCTGTACCATTAATTAGGTTGAAACCCTTTACGATACCCTAATTTTGTTTGGTGTTATGAATGCTTGATTCTTATGTGTCGAAAATGGGCATCATTAACTTACCTTCTGAAAGATAAGTAAAAAGTTGTGGGACTACTAAAATAAATCCTTCCATATCATTTAAGAACTCAACGGCGAGTCATCTTCTTTCTCGATACAATCTAT
This sequence comes from Phalaenopsis hybrid cultivar, assembly GCA_002079205.1. NCBI lineage: Eukaryota > Viridiplantae > Streptophyta > Magnoliopsida > Asparagales > Orchidaceae > Phalaenopsis > Phalaenopsis hybrid cultivar. The sequence continues at coordinate 404,219 of JXCR01144711.1, read as the reverse complement.
TATACATTCATGATCTTAAATTTTGAATATCCATTGAATCTCTATAGATAAGTATAAAGACATTGAATTCATCAATTAAACATTTATTTTTGTACATGCGTGCACATGTAATGATTGAAGTTGACATCTTTTATAAATAACATGGGATTCTGTGTACTCAAGATGAGTATAAGATGCCATGCACTCTAAATTGATGATGAATGTGTAATCATGCAAAGTCACATGTGCAATACTCTTGATGGATAACTGGCATTAAAACATGCCAAAACATATGCATCAAACTAATAAAATTTGAATTTCAAACATTAAAAACTTACATGTCAAAGTTTTAAGTTTATGAGTTATACATTGAAACATATTTGAACTCATATCTAACCTGTGCTTAGCACACAACTTAAAACTAAAATAAACTTAAAATTTAACCAATAACTAAAATTAAACTAAATTAAACCTAAATTTTAAATAAACTAAAGCTAAACTACATTTATGCTCAAAATTTTAACTAAAATGAAACTTAATCAAAATTGAAACTCAAACATAATATAAATTAGAAGCCAATAATTTGCTTACAAGTGACAAGATTATGAAGTCTAACTAGTTCAAGTTACAAAATACAAGTTAAGATTATTAAATTTTGATTAATATTGGAGATGAAAGACTTCAACTATATTTTGTAAATCCACTTTCTTATTGAAATTTGATTCCACTTAAATATATTTTTAGGGTAAGTGAAGGTTAAAGGCTAAGGCAATTTGGTGGAGGTAGTTATTGGACAAATGTCATAAAATTCATAAAATTATTAATAAACAAAGCAAATATACTAAAAAAAAAAAAAAGAAAATACACCACAAAACATAGAAAATAACATAAAAATAATTTTACCCAAATGCCATTGATTAAGGCTTTCTCATTTAAGTTTATGTTCTAATACTAAAACATGGTGTTGGGTTTAGATCTTGTCTTGGAAGTATATGCAATTAATGAATATTAAGTTTCAAAGATTCCAAAAAAGGTCTATAAGCAAGGGATTAGAGTTGGATAGGAGGAACTAAGGAAAATCCCAAATTATGGGTCGGCCATACTAGGTGCAATCTAATACAGAAACCCATGATCTAAACTTCATGCAATTTGGTGCAAAGGATATAGGTCACTCTAGGGCATTGGGCCACTTGATAATCATAGTGTAGGATGCCTAGTTGGAGAGGTGAAGGTTGTTTGGCTTTACAACCAAATCAGTAATATAAAGGAAGTCGGGGGTAGTTGAGTTACCTTCCTAAGCTAACTGTCATCGGAGTCAGAGTTGTTCAGAGGCTAGGATTCGGGTCATTATTGATTCGGGTTAGTGGAACCGAAGGTTCATCGGAACTGAAGTGTTGCCTGGACCTTTGTCGGAGCTCGTCGGAGGCTACGTCGTTGCAGATAGAAGGGAGAAGGAGAAGGTTTGGGCATCACTGAGAGAAGAGATAGCGAGAGCGAAAACACAAGGGAGAGAAAAAAAGGAAAGTGAATGGTTCGCGGGATGGGTAGGTTAAAATAATGACTAGCAGTTGATTGGCAACCGACATGTTGTTAACAAAATATAGCGACCGAAATTTGGATCACCGATCAACGGCTTTTAAGTGAAGAAATAAATGATCATTTAATAGCGATCAAAATTTCGGTTGCAAAATGCAGCGACCAAAATTGCTGCATTTTGGAACCGAAATTTTGGTCGCTGCATTTTGGAACCGAAATTTTGGTTGCTAATCAGTTTCTAACTTAATCAATAGCAAAATCGGTCGGTAAATTACTGCCTATAAAAATTAGTTGGTAATTCGGTTGCTATTAGGTGATTCTTCAGTAGTGTATGTGGATACATTATTAACATAGAGTGAAATAAAGACTTTATTAATCATCAACTTTTAAGCATATTCTTACTGAAATGGAGTTAAATTTAAGATAACATAATGGCTAAAATTCATTAAATATTACAAAGTGATAACTCTTGTTTTGTTATGTCCCGATTAAATTTAGGAACTATATCTTTGCAGTAGATTTTTTTAGATATTCTTTGTAATTTATGCATTTGAGCTATTTCTGGTATGTGAGACCTTGCTACTTCAAAGAATCCCTCATGATTAGAACTCAAATGAAGTATAACAGAGCTCTTTCCACTTGAGGATATACAACACCGAATCACTTTTGGTAAATTTGATATGGGGAGTTGGTAGAAGTGCAAAAATAGGTATTGTGAAAGTGGGTAATCAGCTAATGACTATTAGAGGAGAGCAATAAAAAGAAGATTGTACTATTTTCTTGTTTAACTGGATAAAAGTAGGCATGTACTTTTTAATTAATGCCTGTAGATTTGTGCCAAGCTACAGCTACGGCTTATTAATGTTTTCAACTCTGGAATCCATATAATGATTGGTTATTGTAGTTGTAAGTTTTATTTTATTATTATTATTCTTTTCCTTGGGCCAAGTATCATAATTGTGATATTCTTCATGCAAGGCTTTCTTTCACAATGCCTGTAGTCTGTACACAGTTTTTCTATGGGAACGCTTTAATGTATTTATTTTTCTTATGCAGCTGGAGCTTATAAGGCTTGTTGCTTCTCAAAAGCCTGTAGTAGCTGCAGTTAGAATTTCACATAGACTTGATATTATTTTGGTGAACTCTGCCCAGCCAACCATACTTTCTGAGGTTTAATATTTGAACTACAGTCAACTTCGTGCTGCTTCACTATTGTGACCATCCAATTTTGTGTTTTTTGATAAACCAATTTATATAGAATAAAGTGTCAAAATATTTCCCTGACCATTTACATGCGGTCATTTTAGTCCTTGAGCCTATAAAACTATCAAATTAGTGCTTAGATGCTTTTAATATAGTCTAAAATTGTTCCCATGAAGGACTATTCTAGCCCCTGTTGAAATAGAATGGTAAATTTGCACCTTTAGAGACTCTTGGGCTACTATGGATGCCTACAAAGAGTCAGAGGGACTATTTTGACACTTTTCTCAATTTATATACTTTCCTACATTTTTCTAAGACCATATTGTGAATATTTTTGTTAAGGCTAATGATGATAATGACATTTTGAATTATAGGCTGTGGCCTTGTTGGAAAGCATGCAAGCTGGACTGGAAGCAGTTGTGATTGCAATATTTGATGGATCCACTGAATTAAATCACCATACATCTGAAATAAAGTTCCAATTGCATGTTATTTTTGAAGGTTGTCATTTTTTTACCTAGCTTTCATTATAGTTTGTAGGGGCATTTTCATGCATACCACCCAATTCTTATGTATTTACTTCTGTAACGCTTCAAAGTTTTCATATCACATAAAAAATACCACCATTTTAACTTTTATAAAGTGAAATACATCTTTTTATTTATACCTAAGGTGGCTTGCATGTAAAAATTAAAGTTTAGGTATTGACATGTAAATACTTAGAAATTGTGTGTTTTCGTAGGTCTTCCTACTTTCTAATGCCATACACAGAAGCATTCTAATTCTCGTTTTACATGTGTTCACAGGTCTTCTTCAGCAGCTTCTTTCACAGAAGTGGGCAGAACCACCTCTTACTGTATTATTAGCGCATTATCTGGATGCATTGGGTCCTTATTTAAAATTTTATCCCGAATCAATTACTACTGTTGTCAATAAGCTTTTTGAACTTCTGACATCGCTTCCATTGACGCTCAAGGTTTTTGTGTAATTTTTTTTAGTGATAACATTATCAATAGCCTGCTGCTATCTTCTGTTTTCACCAATTGCATGGACAGGATCCCTCAAACATTGCTCGTCATGCTAGATTACAAGTATGTACATCATTTATTCGGATTGCCAAAGCTGCTCAAAAAAGCCTTCTCCCTCTTATGAAGGTACATGCCTCAAGTATTCGTTACCGAAAATTATCATAAGTTTTATTTTGAGAATTTTTCGAATGACCTATATATGCAAAAGTCGGCTTGATTATTTGCACACATACATTTGGCAATACTTTCTGCATAATTTTTTGTAAGAAATTATGCTTCCTATAGTGATTTGGTGGTTCGCTAAAGCTTTGAAATTTGGCTTATTATATTGTAAAAATTGGCAGAACCGCAAAACCGATTATAATAATATTTATTTTATATCATAATTAATAGTAATTATAGAAATTAAATGATAATTCTTTTTTTAATTTACTTGCTCATGATACCTACGAAGCAGGCATCGTTTGAATGTCTTCCTTGGCCGCAACTTTTAAGCGGGGGTTATATCCCTTGTTCCTTCACGCAAGATAGAGAGGGCGTGATAGTAGGATAGGAGTGAGAGCTAGAGAATAGAGAGAGTGTGGGAGGCGAAGGCGAATGGTGCTTCCTTTCGTCATTGGATAAGAGCAAGACAACAAGTGAGAGCTGGAGGAAGAAGGGACCTTTCCCGCATGTGAGAAGCTCGTGTGGCTCAAGTAGGAGCGTTCTTTGAGCACTTCTTTGACAGACTGTGAGTTAGGGAGAAGGAGACCAACCATACGAGCAACGTGTAAAGGTGTCCACAAGCTTAAGACGCTCGAGCGAGCGTCTATGATGCTTTAGGAGCAAGAAGCAGCTTGATAATGCTTCTCGATAAAAAGTGAAAATGGGTTTTTTCTTTTAGGCACGGAATTCGAAACTGTCCTAATTGTTCTCATTACAATTGATTCCTAGTCTTTGGGCTGGATTTCAGAAACCCTAAAAACTGAAATTTGTTAGGTTTTATTAATATTTAATGAATAGGGAATTTCTTAGGTATGAATCCATGTGCAACAGAGCTATTTATTTTGTAAGTGCTAAATTATATTAGATGAAGATTTAGTTCAACTTTAAGAACTAGCTCAAGTACGCCAAAATGGAAATTGTTAGATGTTTTTTCAATAAGAAAATAAATAAAATATGAAAGTTAAATGGATTTATTTAGTACATATTGTTATATATATTCATGGTAGATAGAATTGTTTTGAATTCAGAGTGTGACCTTGAGTAGATAGAATTTTTTTTGCTAATTTTCCTTTTTTATCAGTGTCATAACCAGACTTGAAATGGTTTGCTGGAGAATTTTTGAATTTTTGTTGATGGTATTATTTCTAGTTGAAATTTTCATCAAAATAGCCATCATCTGGTGGAACCATTTTTCTTTTTTTTTTTTTTTTTAAATTTAGATCTTGTCATCTCTACTTGAAGTTTTTGCAGGGGATGGAGTTTGTAGTGCGTATGGTTTGGATTTGTTAAAATCTATTGCGTTGTAACTTTTCGCATTGCAAATCTTGTCAACTCTATTTGTATGTTTAGAGGATAAAGTCTTGTTGAAATTATAATTGTGTGTTGTGAGCGTAGTAATGTTCAGAGTTTTCATTTTACAAATGATTTTTTTTAGAAAGGTATTGATGGCCTTGTGCAACTATAAAATAAAATATCTTATAATTTTAGGCTTATTGTGTGGATACTTGTTATGAGTTTCGAGCCTTCTCAATTCTAGTTTTAGGATATGGAGTATCAGATTTGAAAAAAGGACTTTTGATCCTCCCTTATAAGTAGGGTGGCCTGCTCAAGAATGCTGTGCAAGCTGATGATGTCTTAATTTTTAAAAAGATGAATTGAAAAATATTTAAGTGGTTGCACGTTTTTTAAAAGTAGCTTTGCTGTCCTTAGTGCCAAGGCAAGTTTAATTTCAACTTATTTTCAATTTATGCAGTAATCTCTAACTTTAGCCTTATTCATTTAGCATGTTTGTTGGAACATATGTGAAAGATATTGTTTTTGGGGATTTGGTTTCTCATGCATGCCTTCTGTATCCTTTCATAATTGTTATGCTTGCATCATACATTTGCACACTCTCAGTTTGCATGCATAGTTTACTAGCATTCTTTCCGAGGCATTGAAATTTGATTGAAGATTGCCTCATAATATTCGTTGGGGACTTAAATTTTTTGGTTTTGAAATATTTTCACGAATATCATTTTTTTGAAGATGCACACCGACGACTTTATATATGCTTAAAAATACAAGAATTTTATATTGCTGCTAGAAAATTTAAATCCCTGGCAACGACGTCAAAAACTGACAGTATGCTTAAAAATACAAGAATTTGATACTGTTGCTAGAAGATTTAAGTCCCCGGCAACGGCGCCAAAAACTTGACAAAGGTTATAGATTTGATAAAAATGTGTATAAAATATTCAATAATTGCAAAGTCACACTTATCAATGCAAGTATACGTATCGCTCAAGTAATACAGGGCTCTAATAGAGTCCTGGATATCGATCCTTTATCAATGCAAGTATACGTTATAGATTTGATAAAGATGTATATAAAATATTCAATAATTGCAAAGTCACACTTATCAATGTAAATATATGTATCGCTCAAGTAATACAGAGCTCTAATGGAGTCCTGGATATAGATCCTACAGAGAGTAATATTAGATGCTACGAACTAAGATTTAAAAAATCAATACTTAATCACAACAATATAGTTCAAATTGCATATTTGTCACTAATAGACAATTGAAATAAAAATGTAATTTTAATAAACTCTTAATTAACTAATTATACTAATAAAGTTTCTAATATGAAGTTCAATATATAAGAAAATATCCTTCTCCTTGTCAAGAAGTTTAAGTGAATGAATAAATTGAATTAGTTCAAATTGTATTGTGCTAAATAGAAACATACCTATTCTTTACCCTTTGGACCAGGCATAAAGAACATTGACTAATCCTATGCTTAGTTATTGAATCTGCGGCTAGGCTGAGAGAATACCGGCTCTCACTTCGGAGCTCTCACGTTCCCCTCGCCTGAGGGCTAACATCTACACTTCAACGCCCAAACGATAGAACCGAATTGAAGATTTTAGTCCGTCACTCTAAAATCTCAAATTCTACGCCCGATAATTTTTATTTCCCTATTTATTTACACCCAATTTTCAAGAACTTTGACCTCCATAAATCTTGGATGTAATCATTCTCTTTAGTTGTAAAACTCAACATATTTTAACAAATCAATTGACCAGATTGAAAGTAAATTAAGATTGAATTGAAAAGATCATCACAACTTCTTTAACATTCTCATGGCAAAGAGAAAGACAGAATCTCAACCAATTCAAATCACCATTTCACAAAATCTCAAGTCAAAGAGAAAGAGAGAGAAAACTACTCAGAACTCATGGAGAAAATACGGCAAAATTTGCAATTTATATATAAAAACAAAGTCATACAAACTTCAATAAGTAAATACAACTTATCTCTAATTCTGCCCCAAGCAAACTCTTCGAAGTTCCTCTGAATCTCTTTCTTTCTTTACAACACGCAGAATTCTCCTTCGAAGTGGCAAGGAGGAAAAAATCTCTCTTTCCTTCCACTCTTACAATCTCTTGAAGAATTCCTCACAATACTGACCACTCTCTACACTCTAATGGGCACCACAAACAACAAAGACTCCGCAGACACCTCGTGGACACCACCTTTTCGGCCTCCAAATTGTTTCTTTTAAAGTTGTAGAAGTTTTCAAGAGTTGCCCAAGCGTCCCTTAAAAAATCGTCTACATTCATTGCATTTGTTGAGAGAACTGAAGTGCTCGCTGTCGGCGGCCTTCTAAAATATTTAATTCTGGACTCTCGGGAAAGACCCGCCGTCGGTGGCGTCGAGCCCGCCGTCGGCACCCAAGATCAAATCTTCATATTTTGGTCCTTTTTGCTCCAACTTCGCTCATTTTTGCATCTTTTTGCTCCAATGACCGTAATTCAACATACTTGCAACGAAACATCAAAAATACATTTCTTTAAAGTGCAATATCATCAAAATCAGTGTAAAATATGTATGAAAATCTTGACATATTTTATTTAAAGTGCAATATCATCAAAAATAGTATAAAATAGATATGAAAATCTCAACAAATTTTTCTTCTTTAAAGTGAAATATCATCAATATTAGTATAAAATAGGTATGAAAATCTCAACATATTTTCCTTTGTCAAAATCCCCTAAACTTAACTATTACTTGTCCTCAAGTAATTTTAGTACTACATAAAAGTTTTGATCTACTGTAGTAAAGTTTTAATTCAGAAATACTATAAGTTTGATTTAAGTAAATAACATAGTGAAATTTTTAGAAAAATTTCAAGTAATTAAATTAACTCTGTAGATACAAAACTATCTAGTCATCAAGTTTAAGAGTTCTAGTTTTCTATTCATTTCAAGAATGACTATATGTTGTAATATCAAGTTACTTAAAATATTCAAATGATAAGAACTTCATGAGAACATTACTAGTAAAAGATGCTATTCCATAAATATAAGTTCAGGATTATATTTAGGTTTTCCCTTTATGTAGGTCCAAGTGAAGCTAATTTTTTATTAGACATCTCCTCAAGTTTCTCCCCACTTATATATATAT
>JXCR01144711.1:381190-395705 GCA_002079205.1 Phalaenopsis hybrid cultivar | reverse complement strand
AAAATATAGTTATCTGAATTAAATTCACTACAAAAAATCATATTAATAATTTTTGAAAATATTTAAATTGAGAACATATAATAGTTAATCTTTTTCTCCTCTCCCCCAAACTTGAATTTTTCAATATGGAATGATACAAGTGGAAAGAAAAATTCTAAATATAAATCATACCTCAGTACTTTAGGCATTTTCATATTTCTGAAATTTTTGCAGTTCCTTCTCAAAATTTTTACTTTAACTTGTCTGTAATATTAGAAGATCTCTATACATATAAAGCATTAGAGAATTTGTTGGGTAATAAAATTTTGAAATAAGTATAAAACTAAACATTATACAAACACAATATTTCACTAACATGTCACAATACAATTTTATAAATGACTAATCAAAGTCTAATATAACTACACATGCAAATTTCAACTACAACACTAAACATTTATAACAATAATTAAAAATTATCTAACTGCAAACATAAAATAAAATATAGAATAAAATGAAAGTACAAACAAATATACATCTATCTCTATCACAAAATCATAAAATTATAAAATCACAAAATAAATGTACATCAATCACTATCATATATCAAAATCCCAAACTATTTCCTCGTCTCCTTGGTCAGCAGGTGGATTGGCCTGATACCGAGTATAACAGGTACATTCAGGAAAAGTAGCATCAGACTCACCTCTGTAGTGTCGGGCCTGAGCTTCATAGTAAGCTATCTCAAAGTCAGAATGTCTTTGTAGGTACTCTCTATCATAATCATGTCTACGTTCTAATCCCCTAATTCTTTCATTTATTTCAACATAACTGCAACATACCTGCAACAAAATGAAAATAATTCAACATACCTGCAACAAAACATTAAAAATATATTTTTTTAAATTACAATATCATCAAAATCAGTGTAAAATATGTATGAAAATCTCAACATATTTTTCTTTGGCCACACACATCTACTTTGTGTTTTAATAATCATTTTTTGTCCACTTGCCTGTATATGTTATAGAGTAACTATAGAATTTTTGTGAATTAAATCTTTCAAGCATTCTAAAAAATGTCACATTATTATCCTCATGTGGCATGTATTTTATTGAAGTAGACCTCAAAGGATTCAATGTTCATGTTATAAATAGCAAGTATAAATGCTAGGGAGTAATGGGATTTCTGAACCGTTGGGATCTTACTATAATAGAACACATTGAACTATTATTACCAAGGGAATATTGATAATTGTTATGTTGGGAGGGGCTCAACCTTTATCAATAGCTAATAGAGTCTTCGGGCTGAGTGACGAGCTAATGACATGACAAGATATGAAGATAGCTTAGATCTATACAATTACAAGTAACATTCCTATGATTATATTGATAACTATTATGATTATGCTTATGATTACATATTGTAGATGAAATACATATTTTATACAACAGTCATGATTTTCTGTTATGACAAGTATTGTGTACATGTACAGGAGTTACATATAAACATATACATTATCTATTTTATGTACATAAAATTTTATTTTAGTCTTGATTGTTTCGCTGAGCTCGTTGTTGCTCACTCTAAGTTTGCTTTCAGGAGGAGTTAGGAGCATCAGGAGCAGTTGTAAATGACTTGTACAACTTTCACATTTTATATTTTTGGGCACTTATACAGAATTTTGAGTACAAATTTTTAGCATGTTGGATTTAGCAACTCTGTATACATGTTTTGGTGATATAATTTTTATGCTTCCAAGTACATGCATAAAAATGAATTATGAAGTGAAATGTATATGTATGTTTACAGTGATTTAGTTAGATTAGTTCATCACTCACTGAGCCATGTTTCTGCAAGTCAGGTCGACTGCTGGTGAGAATTTAGTTTGACCGAATCCTCTACTTTCGTTGCATCACAGTTGACTCTTAAAGGGGCAAATTGGGGTGTGATAGAAAGTAATGTAAGAGCGAGATTATTGGATGAAAAAAATAATAAAAGTGTGTTAGACTTAGAAGAAATATATGATCAAACATTGATTGATTTATACAGAGCTATATGTTGGTTGATCTGAGTTGGTTAACCCATATGATTTAAGGTATCATGCTTGATCATGCACGACATATTTATTATACGATAAATTGAATTTGAATAATATATTGTGCCAATATAACTGTATTTGGCTCAATGAGAATAATAAACTATTAAGAGTCCGCCTCCTAGGTCAATTGTAGAGCAAGAAGTAGTACAAGTTGAAAATGTCTTAAACAGAAATGATAAACACTTGGGACAAAAATTGATAGGCACTTGAAGATCTATTAGAAATTTGAGCACCTGCACTCAAGGGTGTCAGTGACTTTACAACTGTCGAAGATTGGCTATTGAAAATTAATAAGATTATGGACGGTATGATTTATCCAGAAAATAGGAGAGTGGTGCTAGCCACTTTGATGTTAGAAAATGAGGAAGAGAGGTGGTGGCAGGCAGACGAGCGAGATTTCAGCTGACAACTTCTCCACAGATTTAGTGAGATGATTTTATCATAGTCTTCAAGGATCGGTTCATTTCGTCTTAAATCTGATTAACATTGCAAGATAAATTCTTCAATTTGACATGGGGTCCAGATCAATTATGCAATATAAGAATTTTTTTTTCCAGATATGCCCCTCACTATGTCAGTACCAAGGAAGAAAAAACCACAGATTTCTGCACGGCCTTTGAGATGACTTATGTTTGACTTTGGCGCCATTCAAAATTAGTGATTTCTCAATGCTAGTTGAAAGAGAGAGAAATTGAAATCGAGCCGAACTTTTCCAATCAACGGTGACAATCTTAATCAAGAGAAAATATTTTGGTAAGGCGGAAGAACTTCAGAGCAAGAAAATTAGTTCAAAAGGTAAGCAGAAGCAGACTTAGTTGGAAAGGCCAGTTTGTGAGAAATGTGGAAAAACAAATTTTGGGCAGTGTTTCTTGGGTTCAAGAAAGTTACAAATGTGGATAGGTATGGCATTTCTAGATGAATTGTTCGCATGAAAAGTAAAGAGATAGCAGATCAAAGACAATTCAAGGGCAGGGACAACCCAAGCAATTTTTGGATGGCAATCAGCTCTACGAAATTCAGTTTTTGGAGAAACCTTCACCGCAAGCAAATGGTGAAACTTTAGAGCACAGATCTGAGAAACTAGTAGAAGAAAGAGTTTTTGCAATTACCCCTTAAGAGCTAAAAAATTTGAGAAAGTGGCTAGAGGTATGCTTTTAATTAAAGATCAGTATAGCACTATTTTGTTCGATTTGACATTATTTCATTTCTAATAAGTTTATTGTTAGTTTATTTGTTGATACTATGCACTTTACTCCTGTCTTATGTGTTGTTATGCCTTTGAGAAGTGATTTTTATGCAGATAGAAAATGTGTCGTCTATGTTAACATTCTTGACAAGAAGTTGCAAGCAAAACTAGCTATCATACTAATTTAGATTTTTGATGTTATATTGAGATTAGACTGATTATTAAAGAATTTTGTTACGATTGAATGCTGAAAAAGGCTAGTGGAACTTAAATTTGCCTAGTGAATAGCCGCTTAATATCTCATGTGATCGAAATACACGATTTTCTTTTATTAGAGCAGCTAAAGTTGGAAAGTACTTGCGAAATGGTGAACCAGTGTTTCTAGCTAAATTAGAAGTGTTGGATAAATATGTGCAGGATTTGAAAACATCATAGTTGTAAAATTTCTTAATCTATTTCATGAAAATTTGTCAGGGCTACCACTATAACAAGAAGCCGAGTTTGACATTGATATGCAACTAAGGACTTCTGCAATTTTCAAGTCTTCTTATAGGATGACTCCAAAGGAATTGTAGTAATTGACATGTCAGCTGCATGAATTGATATATAAGAGTTTTTATCTCAAACAATTCACCTTTGAATGCTTCAATATTATTTTTCAAGAAGTACGATGAATCTATGCGGTTATGCATCGATTGTAGAGAGCTAAGTAAGGTGATGGTCAGTAAGAAAGATCAATTGCCAAGGATCGGTGATCTATTTGATCAATTAAAGGGTGCTATTGTATTTTCACAGATTGATTTGAGATTGGGGTATCATCAAGTCAAAGTCAAGAAGACAGATATAACTAAAATAGTTTTATGGATTAGGTATGGTTATAATGAGTTCTTAGTTATATATATATATATATATATATATATATATATATATATATATATATATATTAGAAAAAGCCCAGGGGCAAATATATTAATATGGAAAGCTTACAGAAATGTTGTATGAGAGTGTCTAAAAGAAAGTCCAACTCATACAATACAACACAAAACCCAGATAAAACAAAGATGCATAAAGATAAAAAACCAAAAAGCCTCAATGAGCACAAAAGTGTTAGGGACATCTGACTTTAGTCCTTCTGCCTCTAGTTCTTGGAAGTGAACCGACTAAGAAATTGGTAAGGTGAGTATAATTGCCCGTAGTAACCAAAGTATCATCCGTCAGATTCCTGAGCTCAAGTGGATCTTCATTCTTCTTCTTCCTCCTGGATGTGTAAACCTGTCATTCCTCATCCGATGATTGACTCATCTGATCAGTAGATTTCAAAGGTGGCACATCATGATCCCCATGAGCCTGAATAATATTAACATCTTTCTGGACCTGATGAGGTGGTAGTGATGTAGAAGAAGTTTTTCCACATGTATTATCGGCGATATGTTCTAGGGCGGGCGAGGTCTGAAGAAACTCCCTCTCTCCCACGTTAGGAGGTTCTAAAGACGGGGGAGCTACAACTGGGGATTGAATAATTAACATATTGTCTGCGGGGATAGTGACGTCGTCCGGGGTATCCTTCTGATGATCAATAGTGTCAAAAACTTAAAGCTGATTAGAAGGAGATGAAATCACAACCTCTAGCGGAGCAGTTTGTTTTTTTGGTCTGAGTTGAGGGTGTAGATATTGACATTGAGAATTGGAGTGTCTAAACATACGATAGTTCGAACAATACGATGGAAAATGTTTAATCTCTATCTTCTGCCAATATCCATGGTGTTGTGTGCCCAACCAGATTTTCTCAGAAGTGGGTGAAGTGATGCCTCTTTCAACAAATATTTTGACTTCAGAAGGACGAGAAATATTAAAAAAAGGAATGTTTGTCTTTAGTGATTTTCCATAAGCTGAGACAATAGAGTACAATACTTTTTGAGAAAAATAATGAAGTTTGAGACCAGGGAGACGAATCCAAACCCGAATGATTGGCGGTTCTGTCTGTGGGTCAAAATCTACAGACCATTTCAAAACCTTCATTGCTCTATTATCAATCTATAATATCCTTCTAGCAAATAAGTGCATGTAATATTCTTCATTACTAAAATAAGAATGTGTCTTCCATCTAATAGTCCAATTTTCCATTTTCCAACAAGGTGCATAGGTTCAAATTCTTTGCGAATGAGCTCCATTTTGAGAAGGTCATATAGAAATTTCCCAACCAAATTCAGACGACAGGAGGAAACAAGCTGAATGCCTTCAGCTTCTGTAAAAAAGATGTCAGACTTCTCATTCGTCCTACCAGGTTTCTTGATGTCATCCGTCCACTCAAATGAAGGAGTGAAAGATGACGATTTTGGTGTGCCTTAGGCGTGGACACCGGCAAGGGCAGCTGTATACGATTTGTTCGAAGCCATCCTCAAATGTAGGTGTGGCGTTCACAGAAGAAAGCAACTCTGATAAACGAGGGAAAAAATCACGTTGAAATAGCCGAAGCTAAAAAAGAGAGAATGCTGTTAGACGGGAAGAGCGCAGAGAAGCCACAGAAATTGCTAGCGGTACCCTCGAGACGGAGCCGCAGAACACGCGAGCGGTGGCTCGAGATGAGCCGCAGAGCCTGGAAGTCCCGATCCAGGAAAGCTCGCGAGACAGGAAGATAGGAGACGATCTTCGTCTCAGAGCAGAAGAAGAAGCGAGGGAGACGAATGAAATCGAGCGAGAAGACGCCGGAGAGGAATCAGCAAAGCCGTAATTGTTGCTAGGGTTCGCCACGGGGCGAAACCCTAGCAGAGCCGAGCGGGAAGGAAGAGGACGCCATCATCTTGTATGTATACGTACACACACACACACACACACACATTTTGGCTTAACTTTTGGTCTTCGAGCTGCGCTAGGGTTTCAACTCACGACGAACCCTAGTCTCTGCTGCTGTAATTCCATGTTCGTAGAAGAAGGGGGTACGCTCCTCTGTTTCCATTGTCTGTTTGGTCGAGCTGCGCCTGTGCTCGCTGCTCGTTGTAGGGCCGATCACGCTCTGCGGCTCTGTGTCCTGCTTCGGCGGCGTCGTCTCGCTGTTGTTCTTCTGCGGGGCTTTTGTTGAACTGAGGTTTCGTCTCTGTCGAGCTCATCTGCGGTTTTCTTTCTTCTGCGCAGCGCTCCCGACTTCTCCTTGTTGTGATGGAGCTTCCTTCTTCTTTGGTTGATCCTGACAAAATCTCATTTGCCAACGTCGTGGGTAATCCTTAGGGGGAGAGGACGGTTGTGTTCCCCTCAAGTTATAAGGAGAATCGTGATGGTACAGGTGATTGCCCTTTTATTAAGAATGCAAGCAGAAAAAGTGGGAAGACAACACTCTTTTTCTTTGAGTCAGAAATTTCAACCCTGACTAACAAATTCAAGTTTGCTCTCATTGGAAAATTTCAGTGGGGACACCCACTAATGGAGGTTATCAAGAAAAGTTTTAATGACCTCATATTAACACAAAGTGGAAAGTGAGGCTCATGGATGAGAGACATGTTTTAATTCAGTTAACTATGCCTGAAGACTACAATCAAATTTTCTTCAAAAAATATATTAACATTGCTGATAAACCTATGAAGCTACTCAAGTGGTCTTCGAATTTTGACCCAAGTCATGAAACTCCCACTGTATCGGTATGGTTTAGTTTACCTGGTCTCAAGCTGCATTTTTTTTACCATCAGGTTCTCTACTCTATTGAGGCCATCCTTGGGGATTTTTTGAAGCTAGATATGCCTACTTTCAACCTAACCAAACCCTCGGTGGCCGGAATACTTGTGGAAATGGATATTACTTTACCTGATGTTACTGAAGTCTGGCTTGGCACAACCCATAATGGTTATTGACAACAAATCGTCATGGAGCATAGACCCCATATTGTACCTACTGTAAGATGTTTGGTCACGTCCTTGATAAATGCCACAAGTTTCATTTAAATTTGAAATCTAAGGTTCAAGTGAATAAGGATGATTTTAAACCTACTGCTCTGGACATTTTAGTTCCACATGGGGATGATACAAATCAGACAGGAGGTGTCAGTTTCCCCTTAGGAACCCCCCATGAAACTGTTGTTACTGTTACCGCGAGTGATTTGATGTTGACACCTCAAACCCCATAGAAATCAATACTGATAGACTATTACCTACAAATGATAGTGTTAAGACTGATAATCAGGAGAGCCTCATAGCTCCACTTCTTCAGGAAGTTTCCGGTGCAGAGGCAACTCATACTTCACATATATTAGAACCTATTGTGGGTGCTACGGTTGGTAATCCTTTTGCTTCAGCTCTATCTCCCCATCAGACTGATTCTTTGGAAGAGGAATGACAGGTTTATTCTAGGAGAAAGAAGAAGAATGGAGGTCGACTCCAGCTCGGGAACATATTGGATGTTACATTAGTTACTACTGACAATTTCAATCATCTTACTAGCTTATTAGCTTGCTCCTACCCTAGAACTAGAGACAGAGACAATGCTAAATTGGGTCGCTCTCTAGCCACCTGATACTATGTATTACGACATTGTTAGGTTTTTTATTTAAGTATCTAATGTATTTTTCTATTTTTTTAGTTTTGGAACCATTTATGATTTTTTGTGTGGGCAAGGTGCCATGTTTGAGCCCTCCCACACATTGTATCTTTAGCTTTAACTGATGATCATGTCAAATATTTGAAAATAGTATTGAAGTTGTTGAGGCAAAATTAATTATATGCAATGTTGTCAAAATTTGAATTTTTGGTTGTGGAGAATTGCGTCCTTGGGTTATATTATCAGTTGACAAGGAATATTAGTGGAACCTCAGAAGTTAAAGCAATTGTGGAACTTCCTCCCCTAAAGATTATTGCAAAGGTACACATTTTTCTTAGATTGGTCGGATATTAGAGAATGTACGTTAAAGGATTTTCATTGATAGTTATGTTGCTGAGCTCATGAGAAAGGTGGTTCAATTTGAGTGGCTATAGAATGTAGACATAGTTTCAAGAATTAATGAGTTTTTTATCACTGCTTTAATGTTAGTTATTCCTTTAAGTATAGAAGGCTTTCAAATTTACAGTGTCACATCATTGTGAGGCTTGGGATGTTGTAGTGCAAAAATAAGAAGTGATAGCCTATATGCATCCAGACATTTATACCATATGAGAGGAATTATCCCACACATAATCTAAAGTTAGCTGATGTAGTGTTTGCTCTCAAGATTTTGAGACATTATTTATATGATGTGAAATGAGAAGTCTTCATCATCGGACCGTGTAGTAGATTTTCACACAGAAAGAGCTAAATTTGAGTCAAAAGAGATGATTAGAGCTTATCAAATATTATGATTTGGATATAAAGTATTGTCATAACCGAAAAAATGTAGTTGTTGGCACCATTTAGACAGAGACAAAACTTAGAGAACCATTGGGATTAGATGGCGACGGAATGTTTTGTAACTGTTGGTACGAGTGGGGTTATTGATAACTATTATGTTGGGAGGAGCCTAGCCTTTATCAATAACTAATGTAGTCTTATTGTTGGGTGACCAATTAACGACATGACATGAGATTGAAATAATTTGGACCTATATAATTAGAAGTAACATTCTTATGATTAGATTGATCCGTCTTATAAATATGCATATAACATATTTCATACAATAGACTTGATTTTCTGCATGACATGTTTTTTCTTTTACATGTTTCATATGATTATAACATGTTATGACATGTGCTATGGACTTGTACATAAGTTACATATGAGCCTGCATGTTGTTTTTTTGGTCTATAAAATCTTATTTTAGCCTTAATAATTTTGCTGAACTTCTTGTTGCTCAGTCTACGTCGTTGAATTTTGGGAAAGGGTAAAGAGTACCAGGGCGAGTAGTCAGGTGTGATTTTTTCAACTTTTGTTTTCCATAATTTTGGGCACTTCTATAGACTTTTGGGTATGTATTTTTATCATATTAAATTTAACAGCCCTGTAAACATGCTTTCATCATATGATTTTCATGCTTCCAAGTATATGCGTATGAATGAATTACGAAATGAAATGTATCAAGTATTTTTGCGACGATTTAGTTTGACTAGTTCATCGTCTACAGGGTCCTAATTCTGAAAATCAATAGGAGTGCTGGTAAGAATTTAGTCTGATCGAATCTTCCGTCTCTTTTCCACCATAGTTGACCCTTAAAAATGGGAGCTGTTGGGTATGACAGTCTGGGATGATGACAACAAAGGGAAGTGTTAGAATAACAGCGATAGTGAAGATGAAGGGCTAAAATAACGATGATAGCAGGTGGGAGGGGCTGTGATGGTGACTAGATGGCGGTCCAGTGGTTCGGTATTGTTGGAATTGCAGCCAAGGTTGCAGAGGGAAGTTTCTTGTGGCTAGAATTGGGCCGAGTCGACAAAAACTGTATATGAGTAACTGGAGCAACAACCAAGGGGTGTGAAAGGATGGTGGAAGGCAAAAAACTGCATAAAACAACCAAGAGTTGTTCCAGGCAATTGCAACAAGGATGAGGTGGCCGAGAGTGATGTGTGAGGATGCACAAGGTGATATGGGAAAATAATCACTACCTCGAGATAGAGATACAGTCAGAGCATCACCGAATTCTTTAGATGCAGCCATCGAATTGAGAAACAAACATCGGCGACTATTTTAAACAAACTCATGCCAAAAACTACCATCTAAATCCTAGTACAATGCGTAAATAGGATAGGACTAGAAAGGAATGAGATGAGTAAACTCGTTTAAAATTGGAAAAGAATCGTACATGGGCCGCTTTGTTTGGTTCTTTGCGGTTAGCGTGATTGATGCACACTCTCAGTTTGGCTCTTGTAGCAGGGGTCACGGAACTGTAACATGGATCACGTAAAATGTTCTCATATGAAGCTCCCGCATCAATAAAACCTGTGAAAACAAATTTGATGGTCGTTTAATAATCTTTATTTATCTTACTTTCATTATTTTAATTAGTTATTTTAATTTTACCCATTAATTTGATTTAATTATTAATCTTATAACTTATACATTTATTTATTTTTTATTTTCTTTATTTAATCCACATCTTTTTTATATATGACATAAAAGTTTATTTCCTAAATTCTAATTTATGTTTGCTATTCATATTCTTAATTTTTAATAGGTTATTTTAATTTCTATAATTTATTATTATTTTTTTTTAATTATGCTTTCTTTCAATTATTATTAATATGTATTTTAGTTTTTTTTTCAAAATTCATTATTTTATTATTATTAAATTATAATTACATTTATTAAAGTATCATTGATTCGTTCTATTGCTATTATTATTGTTGTTGTTATTATTTGATCATAGAAAAGCTCTCATATATATCAAAATCTAGGCTTTAAACATGAAATACTTGAACACCTTTATCTAAAATTACCTCACACAATATGGCTCCCTCATGCAATAGCTTGAGACGACGCTCAAAAGCCCCAAAGAAACCCACATATGATACTCCTACACTGTCGACATCTCCACTATGCACATAAAAGCTCCTTTGTTGCATTTGTGCTTGATTTCATGCACAACAATCCTTTCTCAAACACCTTGCCTTTGTCTCGCATCTCCATTTTCTTCTTTAGATTCAATCACCATACGGACCACCTTGATCACAAGTGTCCTCTAAGATTGCACAATTGCTTTCTAGAGCACAAAAAATCACAGCCAAAGCCTTGTGTGATTGCTCCAACTCGCAAACAATCGGTTCGTTGTATCCATCTGACGTGGGGGCTCGATGGGTCGGCCCAACACATGTTGGTTCAGCCTCCCTGCTGAACCAGACCATCATGGACTGAAACTTCCGCTCCTCATCTCATGCCTTAATTCCTCCTCTTCCTACTTGTACGAATTTCAAATTATTGCCTATTCCTTTCACTCTCTTTTAATTTTTACCTATTTCTCTACCTTCCTAGTTTAGCCTCTGCTTGCATCTATTTTTAATTGTTGTGTGAGGATCATTAAACATTTTTGGTCATTTTTTGATTTTAGGTGTGTCGTTCAGGCGTTCCCTCCTTGAGGGTTGTATCTGATGGTGATTGGTGCTGCATATGTACCTGGCACATGGTGGTGTGTATCTCCACTTGGTTCTTTTCTCCCCTGTCCGTCATCGATGCATGCATCTACACAGAGAAACCATTAATCATGTTCCCAGCTTGCCTCATCCGAACGCGCTCCTACCGAACCTCTACAGACAGACCGCTACTCCCCTTAGGGATTGATTTAGCTGTTCGTAGATTGCGTCAATGCCACATACGGGCTATTGGTTCCCTCCTTGTTCGCACCCTCTATTTGCAGATTCGCTAGCATCCCAACCCCACCCAGATCAGCAGCGCAACTCCTCTGATTGGTCGTTTGACTGCGGCGCCGCTCCTCTTTTCTATGGGCCGCCCCTACACCCTCCAGTCGGTTAC
The DNA here is from genome assembly GCA_002079205.1 of Phalaenopsis hybrid cultivar. Taxonomy (NCBI): domain Eukaryota; kingdom Viridiplantae; phylum Streptophyta; class Magnoliopsida; order Asparagales; family Orchidaceae; genus Phalaenopsis; species Phalaenopsis hybrid cultivar. The sequence goes on along the minus strand of JXCR01144711.1, from coordinate 384,024 downwards.
CACCACTCAAGCTCCTTTTCTACCACTTCCTGGTTCCCGCTCCGACGTCTCCCACTAATCGACTGCCTCCATTCCCAGTCTAGCGATGCTGCCCTCTTCCTACGGACTTACCGGATCCGACGCCACCCCCGAGCACTGTTCACTCTTCGAAACTACCGCACCCACTCAAGAGGGTCGTTTTTGTTTTTTGTTATTTACTTATGTTTGCTGTTATTTTTTGCAATTTGTGTTATCATTATCTATGTGTTAAATGTTGTTGTAGAGTCGTCCTTGTACCCCTTTCGAAATTCAGCAATAAAATTATGTCGTTTGTGTCGTGATTTGGGTTAACTCTTTGGTATCAGAGCTAGCTCAACCTTAGTTCTAACCTTGGGTTTCCCAGTATCTGCCCCCACCCAAGCCACCTATTTTTTTTCTTTTTTTCTCTTCTTTTCCCTCTTCCTTTTCCTACATTTTATTGTCTTCTCCTTTCTCTCATCTCTTTCTGAATCACTCTGTCATGTCGCCACATCGATACTCGCCAATCCCGGTATGTGAAGAAATATAACGCGAGATATTTTGCCTACAAAAATTGGCCGAGATGGACGACGAGACCCAATGTGACATTACCCTCAACCGTGATATTGAGAGTCGAGGAGACCGCGACGACAATTTGAATCCGTTTCACCATGAAGATGTCAGCGAAAATGAATATCGACCACGCCGCTTCGACATTCACTATTAACGGAGACCTTGAGAGGAGCCCTTGTTCGGCGCCACCAAGACCACGACATAAAAATGAACCTATCAAAGTTTTAAGGAAACAAGGATTCATACGACTTCATTGACTGATTGCAAGCGTTCGAACACAACTTTGGATACAAGGAGGTATCCAAGGATAATATTATTAAAGTAACTGCTATAAAAGTAAAGGAAAATGCCTTGTTATAGTGGGAAAATCTATAGCAACAACGCAAACGAGACAACAATAACAAGATCACTAAGTGGGCTAAAAAATGAAAAAAAGCGATGCACAAAAAATACATGCCATCTCACTACTGCCAGGATATGTTTCTTAGGTTTCACAATCTACAACAGCGAGTTTTTTTGGTCGAGGAGTTCAAGTCAATGTTTGAACAATTACAAATGAAGTGTGAGTTGGTCGAACAAGAGGTGCACACGATTGCCCGCTATCTGGGGGGCCTAATACCCGTTATTAGTAATGTCGTTCAACTACAACCCTAATGGTCCCTGGTTGATGTCCATACCCTAGCATTAAAGGTAGAACGACAGCAAAAGCAAGCTAGGAGCAGTCTAGGTCCTGGACATCCTTCTGACAACAGTCAACCTTCAAGCCATCACCTACAGTTACGCCTGTAGAAAAGACCACTTCCGGAGCTAGGAAATCAATACCATGTAGTGAGAAGACCACTTCGAGTTGCACGAAGCTTGACAAGGGTAATTCATCTGAAACTGTTCCCGCACGAAAGTGTTTTAGGTACCACGGTTATGGTTACTTCACAACCAACTATCACCCATGCCGAGTCTTCTTGTTCACTGCAGTAGACATCATCGAAGAAATAGAGGAAGTTGAGTCGGAGGATAGTTCTGAACCAGAAGCACTATAACTTCCAGAAGTCGAAGGTGAAATGTTAGTCTTACTGAGGATCCTGCAATCATAACCCGAACAAGATTTGTCATGCCTACAGCGCGACATCTTCGCACCATGTGCACGTTAAAAGGCAAGATCTGCAGTTTGATCATTGACGATGGTAGTTCTGAAAACATTGTAACTACGCTAATGGTGCAAAAGTTGGGCTTTGCTACACAAAAACATTCGTGAGCCATTTCTCTCTCCTTGTTAAAAAGAGAAAATGTTATACACATCGATCAACAATGCTTAGTCGAATTTTTAATCGACGATCAACTACATGAGCAATTTTTGTGTGATGTGGTTCTGATGGACGAATATCACATCCTGTTAGGACGACCATGACAATTCGACCGGAAAACTCAGCACTATGGCTTTAAGAACACATACACGTTTAAGAATGATGGGTACTGCATCATGTTATTACTTGTTATAAATGCAAAGGGAGTCATCGATACAGATGATTTGTTATTTTGACGAGCCGCCTTCCTACAGTCAGTTTGAGACTCACCTATCGCCGAGAGGGAAATACCTACGTATCTACAACCGCTTCTACACGACATCAAGGACGTAATGATCAACAGCCTTCCAGACGGGTTTCCACCACTAAGGGAACCCAATACACCATAAATCTCTTCTCAGGATCGGTGTTGCCAAATCGCCCCCCGTTTACAGATTGCGACCCACCGAGTACGAGCTCTAACGTCAGGGGTGAAATCTTGTTACAGGAGGATTAGTCTGAGAAAGCACCAATACATGTGTTATCCCCGCCTTTATAGTACTTAAGAAAGATGGTTCATGGTGGATGTGCATTGACAACCATGCCATTAAAAAATTTTTCATTAAATACTGGTTTCCTATACCACACCTCGAAGATCTCTTAGATCATTTCTTCGGAGCCACCGTCTTCTCAAAAAATGACTTGCACATTGGATATCATCACATAAGTGTGCGACCAGGAGATGATTAGAAGACTGTCTTCAAGACGCAAAATGGTCTATACAACAGATATGCCTTTCGGCTTGGCTAACGCACCTAACACTCTCATGCGGTTGATGAATCAAGTTTTTCGAGCCCAGAACGTGAGGTTTGCGGTGGTGTATTTTGATGATATTTTGGTTTATACTAAATCAAAAGAGGACAACCTGCAAAACCATCGAGCGATATTCGAGGTCTTACAAGCTGAACAGTTGTACACCCCCCC
>JXCR01144711.1:349575-380868 GCA_002079205.1 Phalaenopsis hybrid cultivar | reverse complement strand
CCCCCCCCCCCAAGAATGTGACTTTCAAGTATATTTTTTAGGCTTAATCGTGTGTAACACAGTCATTCAAATTGACCCAACTAATATCTAGGCAATCGTAAGCTGGACTGCGCCACAATCATTCTCTGAGCTATGACAATTTTAGGGGCTAGCCTCCTACCGAAGATTTATCTGAAACTTCTGCACCATCACTGTCCTACTTACAAAACTGTTGAAAAGAAAGGAATTCACTTGGACAGCCACAGCCTAGACTTGCTTCTACATATTAAAGGAGAATGTGATTCAAGCACCAGTTATTGTCTTTCTTAATTTCAACTAACCATTCGAGGTTGAGTGTGATGCATCCAGCGTGGGGATTGGCATTGTACTAAGTGCCCGTTTGGGGCAGCTTATTTGGGGAGGTGGCGTTCTGAAAAACGCACTTGACCTGTTTGGGTAAACTTTGTTTTGACAGCTTATGCGTTGTTAAAACGCATAAAATAGCGTTTTCACACCGCACCTATCTAGGTGTGATGACAGCTTATTGACAACGGTCTGACTTTTCCAAAAAAATAAAAATTTGTAATAGTCACCGCACCTAGCTTATCAACATAATATTTTTAATCAGCTTATTAGCAGATTATTCAATAAGCTACAGCTATCCCAAACATACCCTAAGTCATTGTGGACACTCCATTCCCTTTTTTAGCGAAAAATTAAATGATACTCGACGAAAATATTCCACCTACGACAAGGAGTTTTATGCCATTGTCCCAGCTCTGAAGCACTGGAATCATTACCTATTGACAACCAAGATCATACTCTTCATAAATCAAGAAGCTTTAAAATTTTTAAAAAGTCAGACCAAACTAAAAAGGCTACACGTCACTTAGGTGGAATTCTTAGCTTCCTTCCAGTTCGTGCTCAAACACAAAGCCAGAAGTTAGAACCACTTCGCAGATGTGCTAAGTCGTCGTCACCTACTGATAACATCCATGAAAACTCATATTGTAGGCTTTGAGATTAGTAAAGACTTATACGAGACAGATGAAGACTTTTTGGAAATCTCACAAGAGATGTGGACGACTACTCATTTCACCAAACGGACGCCTACTTGTTCCACCAAAATAAACTATGCATTCCCCGATGCTCACTGCGAGAGGCCATCGTTCAAGAGAACCACAGTGGCAAATTGGTTTGTCAGTTTGGCACAGATAAGACTCTTGCACTTGTGAGAACACTTTTTTTGGCCTCGTCGGAAGAGAGATGTGGAGTGACATGTCTGACTGTGTGGGATTTGCCATTTCGTCAAAACCCGTGGGCAGAATATGAGATTGTACATGCCTTTACCGGTACCTGAGGGCCATGGTTTGATGTCAGCATAGACTTTGTGGTAGGACTTTCACGCGCACAAAGGAACAAGGACTCTGTAATTGTAGTAATTGACCGTTTCTCAAATATGTTGCATTTCGTATTCTGTCACCGGACACTAGATGCATCTCATATTTTGTTGATTTGTACTTCCGCAAGATCATACGACTTTACGGAATTCCCAGGACTATCACTTTTGACAGAGACATCAAATTTCTTAGCCACTTCTTGGGCAAATTAGGCACTAAATTTCAATTCAGCTCTCCAGCACATCCTCAAACATATGACCAAACCGAAGTAGTTAATCCGAGCCTTCGGAATATTTTTCGATGCTTTATGGGGAAAAAATATCAAACAATGGGATTTTATTCTTGCACAAGCCGAATTCGACTACAACCGATCAACGAGCTAGATCACATGACACTTCATTTGAAATTTTGTACAGCGCAACCCGTTCACACCCCTTGAGTTGGTCCCACTTCTATGCACATCAGAGATTCGTGAGGATACTAACGAATGTGTTCACCAGATTCAACAACTCCGAGGAGGTAGGGAAGACAATTACGAAACAGAACCGTAAGTATCAAGCGCAAGCAAGCAAGTCCCTGAAAAAGGTAACATTTCAAGAAGGAGACCTCGTATGGATTCGAATAAAAGAGTGATTTCCTGTAGGAGTTTACTACAAATTGAAGCGTTAAGCTGATGGACCTTTTTGGGTATTTAAGAAGCTAAACGACAACGCCTACAAAAATTGACCTATCAGGAGGCTCTAAAATTTCAGCAACATTTAATGTCGCGGATCTCACTCCATACTTCAAGGATTTTGAAGCTTTGATGCATTAGGTTGAAGCTTCCCCAACCTCGTTGTGGTTTGGCCCGACACATGCCGGTCCAGCCTCCTTGCTGGACTGAACCATCTTGACTGACCCAATGGGAGCGGAAACTTCCCTCATCTCATGCCTTAATTCCTCCCCTTTCTAATTGGACTGAATTTCAAATTCTTGCCTATTCGTTTCACTCTCTTTTAATTCTTACCTGTTTCTCTACCTACCTAGTGTAGCCCCTGCTTCCATCTATTTATAATTGTTGTATATTGATCACTGAACATTCTTGGTCATTTTCTGATTTTAGATGTGTCGTCTAGGTGTTCCTTCCTAGAGGGTTGTATCTGACGGTGAACGGTGCTACTACTGTACCTCACCCAAGGTGGTGTGCATCTCCACTCTGTTCCTTCTTCCCTTGTCCGTCACAGTCACCTGCATCTACCCAAAGAAGCCGTTGGTTCCGTTCCTTGCTCGCCTTAGCTGAATGCAGTCCTGTTGAACTGCCACAGATAGACCGCTACTCCCCTTAAGGATCGACTCTGATGTTTGCAGATCCCGCCAGCGCCACAAACGTGGTGTTGGTTCCCTCCCTGTTCGTCTCTGTTGTCTGCAGACTCGCTAGCGTCGCACCCTCGCTTAGATTAGTTGCACAACTCCTTCTCTGATCGGTCATTCAAATACAGCTTTGCTCCTTTCTACGGGCTGCCCCTACACCCTCCGGTTGGTCAACACCATTCGAGTGCCTTTTCTACCACTTTCTGGTTCCCACTCTAACGCATCCCACTGATTGTCTGCCTCCAGTCTCAGTCTAGCGACTCTGACTGCTTCCTACGGACTTACCGAACCTGAAGTCACCTCTGAAGCTTTTTCCACTCACCAGAACTACCACACCCATTCGTGAGGGTTGTTTCTCTCTTCTATTATTTATGTTTTTTTTTTTCTGCAATTGACATTATCCTTATCTGTGTTAAATGTTGTTGTTGCGTCGTCCTTGTACCCCTTTTGAAAATCAACAATAAAATTGTATCGTTCGTGTCGTGGTTTTTTTTTGGAAGTTGCATTTTGCATTAAAATAAAATAAAAAAGGTACAAAGGAGAGCTATAAAGTTACACGAAAGAACCAGCATGGTTGACATATTTCTCAACCACACTCAAAATATTGAATTCACAACTGTGGGCTTCCCATAAGAAAAACCTATCTAAAGCGAGCCTAGCACAACAATGAGCCACCCTGTGTTTGTGTCGTGGTTCGGTTTAACTCCAGTATCACTATTACTCACACTGCTCTCTCTCGTTCTCCATCCTCTCTCTTCGATTTTTTTGTTTTACCCCTACTTGTAGCATGAGATTGCTTATTTGTGTGCTTGACAATGTGCTTCATCTCCCTCTTTGCCTCTAATTCATTTCGGGAGGAACCACACAGCTTATGAATTAAAAAAGGCGTTACAAAAACATTATTTGTTAAGAAGAGAAAACCTATAGTACTTTAGAAGAATGACAAATAAAATGAGTAGAGGGAGAGGCTGCGACTCTAGGGCGAAGTAGCACCTTTGTTGGTGTTGCAATGAAGAGAAGGAAGAAGTCGTTTGCAGCGCTTTATAAGGTTGTGCTCTGTATAAAAAGACTAACAATTGGCTTTTTAAGCATAAGATGATGAATATGTGAACTTTTGCATGAAGTTCACAAAATTCTGAGGGTGGAGAAATAATGCATATAATAGTAGACCTGACTTCTTACTAGCAGTTGAAGTCAATGAGTCTCAAGCGTTGTGGCCCAGGACTAGGTTGGATTAGGTAGCGGACTGTTTCATATTTTTATTTATTATTTATTCTTTAAGCTATATGTTGCAATTCTGGCATTGTCAAAAAGAAATGCTTGTTTACTAATAGCTTACTAATTTAACAGGGTATTGCTGATACTATGGCGCTGCTTCAAGCTGAGGGTCGGTTGCTTCGTGGTGAACATAATCTTTTAGGGGAAGCATTTCTCGTTATGGCGTCCTCTGCTGGGTACATTACTGTATCTATTCTCATTTGTTCCGTCTGATCACACTCTCCTTCATTTCTTTTCCGCTAAACCTGTACTTGTTACAAAAAGCTTTCCTATTCTAACCTATTTTGAAACTTGATTGCCTTCTAGAATTCGGCAACAGCAAGAGGTTCTGTCCTGGTTACTTGAGCCCCTGAGCAAACAATGGATCCAGTTGGAATGGCAAAATGCATATTTATCTGACCCATTAGGTCTGAAACAGTTGTGCTCAGATCCACAATTTATGTGGAATATTTTTCATACAGTAACCTTTTTTGAAAAAGCCCTTAAAAGGAGTGGATATTATAAAGCTAACTGGAATCCTCATGATTCGTCATCAGTAGCAGATGGTTCCAATTGTCCTCATCCTATGTCTTTTCATCTGGCATGGATGTTGCCTCCTTTGTTCAGAGTAAGTACCGAGTAAATAAATATATAACTCTAAACCCTTGTTTAAGAATGTCATTTTAATAAGATTTTAAAATAATTTTAATCCACTGTCGCAGTTTATTATTTAGTTTTTGTGAATTATTCTCCATCTATACTCCGCAGCTTCTTCGAATCATTCATTCCCTTTGGTCTCCAACAATAGCTCAAGCTTTAACAGTAGAACTAATAGGAGCCAAATATATGAGCCAAGTTGAGCAGGCTAGCCTACTCGGGGAGAGCGGTTTGAAATTGCCAAAAGGTCAGCTGACACATGCTGATGGATCTCAAATTGATATGCACAGGGAGGAAGATCCTAATGAAAATGACATTAGAAACTGGTTGAAGGGTATCAGAGATAGTGGGTATGCTTTTCATGTTTTTAATTTTTTACATAGATATATTTTATGTAAAGTTTGGGGCATTTACATACATACGGCCCAATTCTTATGTATTTACATATCTAACGCCTAAACTTTACTTTTTACATTTACACCACCTAAATCTTTCATATCACTTAAAAAATACCACCACTTTTACTATTAAAAAGGGAAATACACCATTTCATGCATGGGTAAGATGGAATGTATGTAAAAATTGAAGTTTAGGTGTTAGATGTGTAAATGCATAAAAATTGAGTGGTATGCATGTAAATCTTCCGTAAAAGTTTTTTGTATTCCTTCCAAGTGACTGCAATCTCTCAAATGGTCTAGTTTATATTGAGGTGGTTCTGATGGTTCTTAATGGGGTGATTTTTGATTCCTTGTTGGTCTTGTGAACGTTATTGAGAAATTCAGTTGTGGGATCTTCCATCCACAATTCCACAATACTCGGGGGATTATTTAGCAACAAAAGTAAAAATAGATGATAAATTTTGCCTTTAGGCATCATCATATATGAGATATAAAATCATTATTAATTTAGTCCCTTGAGCTATTATCTATACGAGAGAGCTTGCCTTTAAACTTGAATAATGAAGTTAGGGAAGCTAATTCAATAATTTCATTTTCTTTGCTTTAGTTGATATTTGGATTTAGAAGTTCCAAATTTTACAAGCCGACTTATTTAAGCCCAAACAAACCTTTCCTGAATAGAAGCCCGAGTTGTTGTTGATTGGAAACTTTTGTTGACTTGAGATTTGCTGTGCTGTATGTGTTTTTTGTATGTTTCAGCAATATCTGTTAAGCTTTTTGAAACTTTAACCTAACATTTGTCTAAATTTCCTGTTTGTCGCTGCATAATAAACACCAATATGTCTTGTATGACTTCAGGTATAATGTTATAGGCCTTTCAGCAAATATTGGAGATTGCTTTTTCCGTGGCTTTGACTGTTCTATTCTCACCATGGCACTCATGGAGAATGTACAATCAATGGACTTTAGACACATTCGTCAACTGATTCACTTAGTACTTGTCCCTATAGTGAAGTTATGCCCTGCAGATTTGAGAGTTCAATGGCTGGAAAACTTGCTTCATCCATTGTTCCTCCACTGTCAGCAGGCTCTTTCTTACTCATGGTCTAGTTTCATGCACGAAGGTAGAGCAAAGGTTCCCGACACATTTATTAGCCTTCCTGACATTGAGCTGAAGTTAGAGGTAATGGAAGAGAAGTTACTTCGTGATTTGACTCGGGAAATATGTAATCTTTTATTGGTTTTAGCTTCACCGGCTCTAAATTCTGGGCTGCCTTCTTTGGAACAACTTGGAAATGTAAACCGTACCGAATCATCTTCGCTCAATTCATTGGATGCATTCTCTACAAATTCTATAATGGGGTATTTTGTTGATAACCAAACCTTGCTTGCATCTTTTGCTTATAATGTTTTTTTTTTTGGGAGAAATTTACATACAGAGCACACAATTTTTATGTATTTACTTATCTAATATCCAAAATTTGATATTTACGCTTGTAGCACTTTGGTGTTGTAAACCTCTGCATGAAAATGCATATTTCACTTTTAAGAAGATAGTGTTGGTGCTTTTTCTGATGTGATGTAAAAATTTGAGTGCTATGCATATAAATATGAATTTTTAGTTGTTAGATACGTGAATGCATAAGAATTGTGTGGTATGCCCTTAATTTTGTTTGGAGTGATTCAAGGCACCCTATCGAACTAAGCCTTTAGTGTATTGCTTCACTTATAGATTTCTCTTGACGCATAAAAGCCTTGCTCTTCCAGCCTTGAGAATATGTATTGAAGCATTCACTTGGACTGATGGAGAAGCTGTTGCTAAGGTTGCGTCCTTCTGTGAAGCTGTTATCCTTCTTGCTATATCAACAGATAATGTGGAACTCAGGGAGTTTGTTGTGAAGGATTTATTCTATGCCATTCTTCAAGCTCTTTTCCTTGAATCAAATGCAGTAATCAGTTCAGATCTTGTTGGTCTTTGTCGTGAAATATATGTTTATTTGTCGAACAGAGATTCTTCTCCAAGGCAGGTCAGTTGAGAATAATCAATTTTTTTGTTTGAACTTCTGAACATGTAAAATTTGCAAGTTTGCTTATTGAGTAGACGTTTTCTTGGTGCTAAAAGCTTATTTTTCTTATAAGCAGATTCTGCTATCCCTTCCTTTTCTTACAGAAGGGGATTTAGTTGCTTTTGAAGATGCTCTGAGTAAAACTAGTAGCCCAAAAGAGCAAAAGCTGCTTATGAGAAGTTTGCTTCAGTTGGCTACTGGAAATAAGTTGAGAGCTCTTGCTTCTCAAAAGGGCACAAGCATCATAACCAATGTTACAGGTATGTGTTTTGTCCATCCTTTAAGAATTAAGGCGTCTAAAATGTAATTTATACATAACTTTCCTAACATGAACTTGTGAAATGCAGCTGATTTAATAGTTCTCTCTCTCTCTTTGTTTTTTTTTTTTTTTGTAAAACTCCTCACCAGAATTTTTAGTGATCCACAAGTTTGTCTTGGATGTTTTGACCCCGTGCTGCTTAGGCATAATCCATGGCAATAAAAGTACGTGGAAGTGCCAGTGGAGATGATAGAATGACCAATATTGTCTGAAGGGAACTTTACCTGCAGGCTAATGATTTTATTTGGCATGGACATCGTCATTGTCTCTTTATAATTCTACCCATCCTTATGCTTCTTGTCCACTTTTTCTTGTTGGCAATCACATTGTGTTATGGATCTATTTAATCTAAGCATTGGGACAATCAATTGAGACTCGGCTATTTGGACTTAATTTTTAATTTGCTACTTAGGCTTAACCCACACATTGGTCTGTTACTCGGATGTGTTCACTGCACAGAGAGAGAGAGAGACGAAGGGAGGGAGGGAGTTTCGCTCGTCAGTAGGTAGTGACTCTAGTGACTAAGAGCTTTGACGATCCAATAGAACTCTTTGTTGTACATTGAATATTTTCTCCTTGACTCATTCAATTTCTTATTGAAGAATGTTATTGACTCATTCAATTTCTCACTGAAGAATGTTATGGGGTGATCTCCCTGGCTTAGTACTACTCTGATCCCCACATTGGAGGCATCACGCTCAACCTCAAACAGCTGATTGAAATTTAGTAATGCCAAAATTGGTGTTCTTTCATGGGAGCGGTAGATGTATTGAAATTCTTTATGAATCGTTTGTAGAATGATGTTAGCCAAAAAAACTCTCAGCTCGGTGAAAGGCTTAGGTGCGATCTAGCTCACAATGCCCTCGATCTTTGTAGGATCCATCTAAATGTCCGCTCTAGACAAATATAGCCGAAAAGCATGATTATTTTGTCAGGAAGTGGCATTTCTTTGGATGAACATGTAGTTTTTCTGATTGCAAAGCCTCGAAAGACCATCCTTAGGTGTTGTAAGTGCTCCTCCTTGAATCTGTTGTATGCTAGAATATCATTGAAATACACCAATATGAACTTCCCAATATGAGCTTGAAATACCTGATTCATCAACCTCATGAATGTGCTTGGAACATTAGACAAAGCCGAAAGGCATGATTATCCTCTCATATAATCCATCCCGAGTCTTGAAAGCGGTCTTTCACTTGTCCCCTGGCCTGATTTGGATCTGATGGTACCCGCTGCGTGAGTTGATCTGGGAAAAGACAATAGCTTTGTGCAACTGGTCCAAGATATCATCTAGGCGAGGTATGTGGAACTGATATTTGATAGTAATCTTGTCGATGGCCTTACTGTCAATGCACATCCATCTTCAATCTGTCTCATGTTCTTTTGACATAGTAATATTTTGCTTCTGCTCCACTAAATGCATTTACTATTAATGTATTGTATACTTATGATTTATGATTTTACTGAATTTTGTTTTTATTGTAAGAACGATTTGTATGCTCAACTTTGTTTAATTTATCATTGAAACATGCAATAGAATATTGATTGCTATGAAATTGAAAAATAAATATTTATTATTCAAGAGTAATATTTTTAGTGCTTGTATGTGTATGCATAACGATGATGGAGTCACCTCTTTATGGTCCTAGTGGGGGAACACTAAGGTAGTATATGGAAAATAATATTAATATTGATGTGCTTTAATTGATATAATTTTTTATGATGCTCCTATGATGGTTGTATTGATATGAAATGATATTTATATGTTATTGATATTGTAAGGTTGATTGATATCATCTCAAATGTTAATATTGATTTATAATTGATATAATTTTTTATGATGCTCCTGTGATGGTTGTATTGATATGAAATGATATTTATATGTTATTGATATTATAGGATTGATTGATATCATCTCAAATGTTAATATTGATTTATTAAAAGTTTAATTGGCATGTATTTTACCTTTTTTTTTCTTGTGCTATTTGTAGTTTAGAAATATGAGTATTCAATGCTTTGTTTAGCTCATTATTATGTTTAAACCAACTTTTCAGATTAATTTAATTGATTAAATATGAGCGTTAGAATACATAACATTTATAGAAAATGCTGACCAGTAACGGGATAATTTTAAATATATGTTGTTTTAATTTAATCTATCATGATGAGTGATTCTTCCATCTTTTAAATAGTACCTGAATATATAAAATTTTAAATTCACACTGCCCGACCATCTGTTACTATCTTGGTTAATTTCAATTCTCGGGTCTGTTTGTGACAAAAGTAGGTATCGGAGACCAAGGTTTGTGATTAATTAATGAAAGAGCCAATAATGTAATTAATAATAAAAAATAAAAAAAATTAAACTTAACTAAAATTAATATATATATTCTGGCATAGTAATACACTCGAAATTATAGAAGAAGTGAATCGATAGGAAATTTATGGATAGTTAATGTTGGCATGGTTAATAAGATGTCATTTGGGGTCTATTTATAAATTTAAGGACAATTTTTGTAAGTGAGGAAGGTTGTAACTTCTCGTTTTATTACCCGGGGCAAAATAATTGAAGAGTTTATCATGAGAGAAGGCGAAGCGTGAAGTCAGGCAAATGAAGAGCCAAAGAAGAGGAATCGAGAAGCTCGTGAAGCTGAAGAGGAGAGAGATGCGATAAGGTCGGGAAACCAAACAGGTAGGTTTGCTTATACATTTGTCGTGAGGGAGGTAGGAACTCACCAGGAGAGTCGAATGGTGGCGATGAGGGTTGCGCTGCTAGGGTTAAGCCTCGACGTTGATAGAGAGATGGAGTTGGAGGAGGTGGAGCCGTTGTTGCACAGAGGAGGAGATTAGTGCGGAAGTTCCTATGCATTTGAAGGAGAAAGGGGAAGAGGCGACGCTGACGTCATTGTCAAGTCACGATAGAAATAGAAAAGGACGTTACATAGGAGCTCTCGTGTGTGCGGTTTAGCTCTCATGTGAAGAAAAGAAGCTCTCATACGTAGAGAATTGGTGGATGGAGGAGGGTTGGCTTCTTGATAGTTGCTGGAAGGTTGAGGCTGATGGCTTGGGGATAAGTTGTAGTGGTCAAGAAGGCTGGTAGTGGGGTTTCAGCTGGGAGAAAGGTTGGTAGAGGGGTTATGACAAGGAGGAAGGGACAATAGAAGACTGAGGGGAGAGGGAGGGAAATATGGAGGTAATCATCACCTTTGAGCATGATAGAACTGAAGCACCATCTGTCCTCGGAGGCAGCCGTAACAAGGGGAAAACGACATCGATGACAGAAATTTGAAAAGCAAAATTGAACTCTAACACAAGAATATATATATATATNNNNCTTCCTTAGAATGTTCCAGGCAGTTCCCAGAAAGATTTTTTTTCTTTCGCGCCTTTGCGGCCCACGGGAAATCCCTTTCCCGCCTTCTTTCTCCAAGCAGTTCCCCAGATAATACGAAACTACCTGTAACTGGCGCTAACCGTCACTTCCCAGATAAAACCGAACTACCTGACACACATCCTCACACCAAGAAACACTCATTTTCATTACAGGAGGCACATCATTTCAAGATACTCTAAATTTCATGGTATATGAGTCATACCTAATAGTTCGCATATCTTACGCCTAAAGTTATGTATATATATATATATATATATATATATATATATATATATTATTTTTATTTTTTTGAAAAAAGCCCAAGGGCTAAAAACGGAAAATATACAGAAAGGTTGTATGAAAGAGCTTAAAATCTCACATCACACAAAATAAAATACACAAAATCCAAATAAAATAAATATACATAAAGATAAAAAACCAAAAAGCCACCAAAGGACGCAAAAGTACTAGGGACGTCCTACTTTCCTCTCTCTGCCTCTAGTTCTTGGAATTGAGTCTGCTAACAAATTAGTAAGGTAAGTGTCATTGTCCGAAGTAACCAAAGTATCATCAATCAGATTCCTGAGCTCAAGTAGGTCTCTATTCTTCTTCTTCCTCCTCGACCTATAGACCTGTCATTCCTCATCCGATGATTGACCCATTTGATCAATAGATTGTTCTAAAGTTGGTTGGACAGGTGTAGGCTGTTGCACATGATCCCCATGATCCTGAGTGACAGTTACGACTTGTTCGACCTGATGAGGCGGTAGTGAAACAGTAGAAGTATTGCAACCTGTAATAAAGGTGATAGGTTCTAGGGCAAGTGGGGTCTAAAGAATCTCCTTCTCACCCATGATAGGAGGCTCCAGAGGCGGTTAAATGGTTGTAAAATTGTCTGCGAGAATAGTGACGTCTTCGGGGGCATTCTTTTGATGATAAATATTGTCAATAACTTGGAATTGATCAGGAGGAGATGAAATCACTGCCTCTGGCGGAGAACTGTGCTTTTTTGGTCTGAGGTGTGGATGTAGATGGTGGCATTGAGAGCTGGAGTGGCCGAACATACGACAGTTTGAACAATATGAAGGAAAATGCTTAATCACTACCTTTTGCCAATACCCATGATGCTGTGTGCTCAGCCAAATTTCCTCAGAAGCAGATAAAGTGATGTCTCTTTCAACAAGTACTATGGCTTCTGATGGACTGGAAAGATTAAAAATAAGAATGTTTGTTTTGAGTGTGTTACCATAAGTTGAGGCAATAACGTATAAAACTTTTTGAGTAAAATAATGAAATTTCAGACCAGCGAGACAAATCCAAACCAGAATGATCGGAGATTCCGTCTGATGGTCAAAATCTACAGACCATTTGAGAATTTTCATTATTCTGTAATCAATCCAGATCATCCTTCTAGCAAATAAATGTGTGTAATCTTTTTCATTATTAATTTGTATAAGAATATGCCTTCCATCTAACAGTTCAATTTTTCACTCCCCAACCAGGTGCATAAGCTTAAATTCCTTACTAATTAGCTCCATTTTTGGATGACCATACAAAAATTTCCCAACTAAATTCAGTCGACAAGATGAGGCAAGTTGAATACCTTCAGCTTCTGTAAAAACGATGGCAGGTTTTCCATTATTCCTTCCAGGTTTCTTGATATCTTCCTCCCACTCAAACGAAGGAGGGAAATAACACGATTTAGGTGTACCTGAGGCGGCGTTGACACCCGCAAGAGCAGCAACATACGATCTTCGCGTTGACACCCGCAAGAGCAGCAACATACGATCTGTTCGAAGCCATCCCCAATAGATGGAGGTGTGGCGTTAAGAACATTGAACAGAGGAAAGAAGAGCAAAGTCAGAATCCAGAAAGTCCAGGGAGTAGAAGCGGAAACCCCGCAAATTCAGCAAAAGTTGCAGCGACGCAGAAGACGACACCCCTGCAAAACAGCGCAGAAGCAGACGACGCCCCAACGAACGGAGCAGAGCGCAGAAGCGGCGACAGGACGACGAAGGAGGCGCGACCTAACAAACCGCATATTGTCGAATTCANTGTATATATATATATATATATATATATATATATATATATTAGTAGAAAAATAAGAGAGGCGAAACCCTCCCCTTGAGCGGCAGCCCTAACCCATGTTAGGGTTGGTTGGCTCCTGCCCACCTTAGCTGAACCAATCCAGCTTCCTTCAGCCGGTTCAGCTCAGGTGAGCCCCATGAGCCCATGTCAGAGAGAGATGGGGAGAGAAAGAGAGAGACCGGAGGGTCCTTACCTAGGGGGATGTGTGGGTGGGTCGAGATTTTTCTATTGGGAGGCCTGCTATCGTACTATTACAGGCTTTGTGGTGCCCCTTTTTTTTCTTTTTTGGAGCTATAATTGGTGTTTTATTTCTGCATTAGTATAAATATATTATGTAGAAACTGGTTTGGAGATTTTTTGCTTGTATTGTGTTATTTAGAGATTATTTTCTCTGTTTTCTTTTGGCAGAGTTTTGTATCATCTTCCACTTACAAGTTGTGTCTATAGCTTATTTGAGAAATGGTAGTGGATCTCCCTAGATGTTCTAACCTTGTCGATATCACCTATTGTTACAGTTCCTACTGTCTTGTTGCAATATCTGTTGTATTTTGTTTGGACAAAAACCAAAGTTAGTTGTTCCCTCAAGCTCGAGGTGGTATGATAGTGCTTAAGGGGAGACCCTATCTCGAAGAATTCAACATTGTCCAATGCCCAAAGGGTTTGCCCCACATAATTTTGAAGTGTGACGGAACAAGGAACCTAAAACAATACTAAGCACGCTTAGAACTGTAAACGAGCCAAACATAAGCGAGCCCAAAGCTTATTCGTGTTCGGCACGTTCGAAATTTTTTGTGTTCGAAATAAGCTCGCGTTCGAAATAGCTCGTGGAAGCCTTGTTCGTGCTTAATTTTTTATTTGAATTTTTTTTGTATTAGCTCGTGTTCGGCTTGAATATGTNAAGAATTCAACATTGTCCAATGCCCAAAGGGTTTGCCCCACATAATTTTGAAGTGTGACGGAACAAGGAACCCAAAACAATACTAAGCACGCTTAGAAGTGTAAACGAGCCAAACATAAGCGAGCACAGAGCTTATTCGTGTTCGGCTCGTTCGAAATTTTTTGTGTTCGAAATAAGCTCGCGTTCGAAATAGCTCGTGGAAGCCTTCTTCGTGTTCGGCTTAATTTTACATTTGAATTTTTTTGTATTAGCTTGTGTTCAGCTTGAATATGAGTTACACAATCTTCTATATCTTTTTATTGAAAATTTTGACTCAAAATAAAATTTTGTTTTAGTATATTTCCAAAATAGAAGAAATGAATTCTTCCCATTTCCTAATCACCTGCAGAATAAAATTTTTATTTTAATATACTTGTAATATAAAAAGTGAATTCTTCCCATTTCCCTATTAAGAGCAGGAGAAAACTAAAATTTTCATTTTGTTTTTATTGCTATATAGAATTTCTAATTGGAATTACCTCCCATATACACGATGTGAGACTAAAAAAAGGAGGCGGAATTGACAAGGAGCGGAGAATTGTGGGGCTATTAACATGCATACCACCCAATTCTTATGTACTTGCATGTATGTCACATCAGGAAAAATGGACTTTTATGGGAAAATCTTATGAGGCTTAATCGCATGCCACCCAACTCTTGTTTATTTACATATATAAATCCTAAATCAGAGAAACCAGTGGTTAGAAAAACTAACAGTAAGGTGATGTCACATTTAGATGTTCAGTTTTAGAAACGTTTACATACATACCACTCAAATCCTATTTTTTTATGACTACACCAATCAAATAATTTTTAAAAATAATAAAATTAGCATTTTTAAATACATATACAAATTAATAAAAACTATTATAAATAAATATTATTATTTAATTATTTAATTATTTCGAGCAAAAACGAGTCGTACACAATTGAGCAAATTCGTATTCGACTCATTTTTAAATCAAGCTCAAAAAAATTGTGTTCGACTCACTTGCTTAACGAATGAATCGAACACAAGCTATTTAACGAGTCGAACATGAGCTGTTCGGGAACAACTTGTTTTTTTGACAGTTTGAGCACACTTTCGTGCTAGTTGTTGTAATGCAGGAGGCTGTGATGCTCTACTATTGCGTTAGTCTATTAACATACTATCGGGAACAACATTTGACTTATATGTTGAATTGTCCAACAGCCTGGTCAAGGCTTTTGCAGAGTTAAAAGAGTTATTTGGAAAAACGTTTATTAGAATTCAACACCATATCACCATTAGAGATTTGTTGTTGAGGAACAAAAACCTTGCGAAACTCTAGTAGACTACATTTTGAAGTGGAGAAACCTGTGTTTGAAATGTGAACCGTACTTTTAAGAGCGACATGCCATAAACATTATGCTTAAGAATATACAAGGGTTGGGTGCCTTTATGTTGAAAGGATTTACCATCAAAACTTTTGCAGAATTGTTAAATAAGGTAGCCAACTTATAAGAGGAGTTTAAACAGTTGCCCTTCCTAAACCCGGAGGTTAAGCAGAAGCCCCATAATTTCAGCTATTGAATTTAGTACTGATGCGAAAGTGCAAGTTAAAGAGATTCATAACTTTCATGTGTAGGTGATGACTGAAATTGTCAAGTAGAACACTAAGTATCAAAGGTAAACTAAAAAGTTTAGAAAAGTTTCAAGCTAGAAATGTGAAGGAGTGGTTTCCTGCAGTCATTTATAAAGCTTATGCCTCAAACTTACAGTTCATTCATGGTTGCTAGAAAGATGATTAACTCTGCATATAAGATTGAATTGCCAAGAGACTATATATTTTTTTTGCCTTTAACATCATTCACTTATCATCGATCTAGAAGCTTCAAGAGGTCAACCCTCTCCTACTCGAGAGAGTAACATCGGAGATTCTTTGCCTGGAGAGGTGCTAGTGAGATGGTATTTTTCCATCCCAAGGCCCATAGTAAGAAAACTCTGGCTATTATTCTTTTGTGGGGCTTTTGCGGCACTCTATTTTTCTTATTTGAGTTATATTTAAGTTTTAAATTATTTAATTTAAATATATTAATAAAACTTGGTTTGGAATTTTTTTTATTGATTTATGTTATTTTGAGTTCATTTTGTCAATTTTCCTTTCGTCATAATGTTGTATCATGCTCCTCTTGCAAGTGGTGTGTTTATAGTTTGTTTAAGAAGTGTTGGTGCATCTCTTTAGATGTTCGAGCCTCGTCAAATTGTCGGCTATTATTCTTATTGTCTGTCACAATCTATGTTCTATTCTTTCTAGGCAGCATCAAGAATTAGTTATTTCATCCCTCAATCTTCAACCACTTCCCATTTTTTCACTTTCTTGCCATCCTACAATATTTCTCCTCGATGCGGGGCGTATGGGGTTTGAGCCGGCAGTGGGCTATAATAACCAGTTTTGAGAAATTGGATAAAAATTTTGACGACCTAAAATATATCCCAAATTTCAGATTCATCGGATTTCAATCGAATCAATTTTATGAAATTCTACACATCAAATCAATCAATTCAATATATAATATCATATTTAAATTATGAATGAATTGAAAGTTATAAAAATCAGAAGTTATAAGTTAATTAAACCTAATTTAGCCCTTAATTACCCCTAACCCCGATTAATATTCCCAAACGACCTACTCTAGTGTTTCAACCCTTAAGATGGTGAATGGGGTATTTCTCTCTAAAGCCTTTGATCCCCCTTTTTTTCTCCCCCTCTCGGTTTCGTTTGCTCGAAGCCTCCTTCTAATCCCACTCCTTGTCGCGAGCTCCTGCAATCCAATGTCGGGCTACTGTAGCATAGTTCGTGATCCAGAGCGCAAACAGAGCAACCGCGGGCACGTCAGGAAGCCGCAGGCTTCGATTCCGGTCTCCATAACGAAATTGGTAGTGTGAAACTGATTTTAGCGACATTTGAGACTTTAATTTTCTTTCTCTTACTTTTGATTTGATAATTGCTTCATTTTTCGTGCATTATTCATTTCAGTTAGCCGTTGGAAGTGTCTTCAGTGGCTTGTGAGTAAGAGCTTTAGCATGAATTCAGCAAAGGGAAAAGGAAGACGGAGAAGAAAGGAAGAAGAGGGAGGAAGTTTTGGCAGTTTTGGAGAAGGGTAGGTTGTGAAGAATCCGTTTAAAGTATGTTTTGGCAAATCAATTATAGTTCGAGCAAATCACTTTATGAACTAATATATCCTGAATTCCGAAGTCGTTTGAGATTTCAGGTTGTTTACCCGAGGTTTGTGTGTAGAAGCTAATTATAGGACGACTCCGTAAGTTCAGGTAAGTAATCATATGCTAATTTACGAAGAATAATTAGATTAACGGTAATTACTTAAATCTTAATGTTGATTTTTCTATTTTATGTGTTATTAAGATCAGTATGAAACTCACTACAACATCCATCTAGTTACGGAAGATTAAGAACTTAGTGTGACGATCGATGTGAGTAATCACATTTTTAAATTTCAATAATCTTCTTTATTTCAAAATATATGTTAATTTTATAGTTGTTTTAGTTCGATTAGATTTATATTATAGCAATTTCTTCATATGTTTGTTAGAAAATTATGGTGCAGTCGTCGCTCACGCTCTGTTGGTGTTTCGCCTCTATGACAAACCCTGGTTTCTCCTCCATTGCTTTTTTCTTCGTCGTGTGTTGCTTTAGTTGTCTTCGTCTTCATCCCGACACAACAACTCTTTGTGGGTAGGTTTCGAGTTGCATCGGCTCAGCTTCTGCGGCGTCTATGCTTCTAGAAGGCCAAATCAGACACGACTATTTGATTCAGACCAATCGTGGCACCTCCTTTCACATCGTGCTTCATGCGTCTCTCTCTGAAGGGTTTTCCCACGGATTCCCGATCGGACGCGGCCGCTCGATCTCGACCAACCTTTCGCGTCGTGCGTCATGCATCTCTTTCTGAAGGGGTTCCCATGGATTCCGTTCGGCATTTGCTCTTTCCTTCACTGACCTTCACTGTTTTTTATGCCGTGTCTCTTTTTATTGGTGATGGCTTCGGACAGATCATATGCTAGTGCCTTTGCTGGTGCCCAAGCCTCAGATACACCTAAATCGTGCTCTTTCTCTCTTTCGTTTGAGTGGGCAGAGGACATTAAGAAATCTAGTAGGAATAATGGGAAGTTTGTTATCTTTTTTACAAAAGCTGAATGTATTCAACTTGCTTCTTGCTGTCATCTGAATTTGGTTGTGAAATTTTTGTATTGTTATCCCAATATGGAACTTATTCGTAAAGAATTTGAGCTTATGCACATTATTGGGGAGTGAAAAATTGGACTTTTAGATGGTAACACATTCTTATTCAAATTAAAAATGAAGATAATTACACGCGCTTATTTACTAGAAGGATAATCTGGATTGATAACAGATCAATGAAGATTCTGAAATAATCTGTGGATTTTGACCAACAAACGGAACCACCAATCATTCCAGTTTGGATTCGCCTTCTTAGTTTGAAATTTTATTATTTTACTAAAAAAATGTTGTATTATATTGCCTCAGCTTATGGTAAGTCACTCTAAACGGACATTGATACTTTTAATCTTTCTTGTTCATCTGAAATCAGGGTATTTGTTAAAAGAGACATCACTTCTTCCGCTTCTGAGGAAATTTGGTTGGGCATACATCACCATGGATATTGGCAAAAAGATAAAGATTGAGTCTTTTCCTTTGTATTGTTTAAACTGTCGTATGTTCGACCACTCCAGTTCTCAATATCATAATCTACACCCCCACCTCAGACCAAAAAAGTAGAGCGCTCCTCCAGAGGCAGTGATTCCATCTCCTCCTGGTCAACTTATTGACACTATTTATCATCAAAAGGATACCACTGAAGACGTCACTATCCCCGCAGGCAATATATAAACAATTCAGTCTCCACACAATGTAGTAGCTCCCCCCGTCCTTGGAATCTCCTCTCGTAGGGGCGAGGAAGTTTCTTCAGACTCCACCGACCCTAGAACCTATCACTGATATTACAGGTGGAAATACTTCTTCTGCTTCACTACCGTCTCATAAAGTCCAGCAAGATGTTACTATTACTCAGGCTCATGAGGATCATGATGTGCAACAGCCTACACCTGTCCGGCCACCTTTGGACCAATTCATTGATCGGATGAGTCAATCTTCGGATGAGGAATGACATGTGTACCCATCCAAAAGGAAAAGGAAGAATGAAGACCTACTTGAGCTCAGGAATCTGATTGATGATACTTTGGTCACTTCGGGTAATAGTACGCACTTACCAACTTGTTAGTCGGCTCCCTTCCGAGAACTAGAGGCAGATGAAGGACTAAAGTGAGACGTACCTAGCACTTTTGCGCCCGTTGGTGGTTTTTTGGCTTTTTTTTTTATCTTTTTGTATCTTTGTTTTATTGGGTATTTATGTGTTTTGTAATGGGTGAGTTGAGCCTTCTTTTACGTCCTCTCATACAACCTATCTGTACGTTTTCCTCGTTAATATATTAGCCCTTGGGTTTTTTCTAAAAAAAAAATACAAGGTATGATGTGAAAGATATGCTTAAAAGATATATATGAAATGCATGATATTTATGTACGTATGATGTTAAAGATAGACACAATAGAAAATATATATGCATGATATGTGAGTTATGTATGATAAATAGTTGTACTAAAGAGTAAGAATAAGTTTGCATGTTATTAGATACATTAATATGTCTGAAAAAGATATGCATTTTTTTTAAATCACAATCATGTCTTCGCCGATCACACTCTGCTAGGGTTTCGCCTTTATGGCACCCTAGTTTCTACTCCACTGCATCTCTTCGTTGATCATGGTCAGCTCGTCGTTCGTCATTTTCGTCGTTTTTATCGGATTCTTCGTTGTCGTCGTGCGTCGTCTTCAGTTGCTTGTGCTTCGTTGTCCCGAAAAGGGCTCGCGTCCTTTGGGCTCGGCTTCTGAGGCGTTGTGTGTTTTCGACGCTTTCGTCGGGCTCGACTTCTAGGGCGGCGCCTTCGGCTTTGGCAGCTTCTTAGCTGCCTCGCTGTAGTTTCCTCGGCTCGGCTCGACATGTGCTCACCTCTCGTCCTCTCTCAACTTTGAAGGGTTTTTCGTTGATCCTCCTACGGCTTTTGCTCTTTCTTTCACTGCAACTTCACTGTTCTTAACGTCGCGGCTCCTTCTATTGGTGATGACTTCGGACGGAACATATGTCGTTGCCCTTGTGGGTGTTCGCGCCTTAAGTACTCCTAAATTGTGCTCATTCTATTTTTCATTTGTGTTGGCGGAGGACATTAAGAAACCTGGTAGGAAGAATGGTAAGCCAACCATTTTTTTTACCGAAGCAGAATATAATTAGTTTCCTTTCTCCTGTCGTTTGAATTTGATCGGGAACTTCCTTTATGTCCATCCCAAATTGAAGCTTATTCGTAAGGAATTTGAATTTATGCACCTTGTTGGGGAGTGAAAAATTGGACTTTAGATAGAAGACACATCTTTATTCAACTGAATAATGAAGAAGATTATACATGTTTATTTGTTAGAAGATTAATTTAGATTGATAACAGAGAAATGAAGATTTTGAAATGGTTGGTGGATTTTGACCCACAGACGGAGCCACTAATTATTCTGGTTTGGATTCGCCTCTTTGGCCTGAAATTTCATTGTTTTACTCAATAAGTGTTGTACTCTATTGCCTCAGCCTATAGTAAGTCATTCAAAACGGATATTCTTACTTTTAATCTTTCCCGTCTATCTGAAATCAAGGTATTTGTTGAAAGGAACATCACTTCAATTGCTTCCGAGGAAATTTAGTTTGGCACACAACACCATAAATATTGACAAAGGTGCATTTCCCTTCATATTGCTCATATTGTCGTCTGTTCGACCACTCAATTTCTCAATGTCATCATCTACACCATCATCTAAGACCAAAGAAACAGAGTGCTCAGCCAGAGGCGGTGATTGCCCCTCCTCCTAATCTGCTCCAAGTTATTGACACTATTGATTATTATAATAATACTCCTGAAGATGTCACTATCTTCGAGGGTCATATGCCACACAAAGCTCATGATATAGGCCCCCCGTTTCCTCCTATGGTCGTGGGGGCAGGGGAGACATTTCATACTTCATCTGCCTTAGAACTTATCTTTGATGTAACTGGTGACAATACTCTGTCTCCTCCGCCTCATCAGACTGAGCAAGTTATTACTGTTATTCAAGCACATGGGTTTCATGATGTGCAATAGCCTACACCTTTCCAACAATCTTACCAATCAACTGATCAGATGAGCCAATTTTCGGATGGGGAGTGACAGATTTATACATCCAGGAAGAAGAAGAAGAATGGAGGCTTACTACCAAACTTGATGGATGATACATTGGTTGTTTCGGGTAATGGCAGCAAACTTAACAATTTGTTAGCTGACTCTCGTCCTAGATACAGAGGCAGAGGCAAAGCTAAATTGGATCATTCGCAAGTTAACTGAATCTGTGAGTGTTGACAAACTTTTAACATACAATTTCTATGTCTACATTTTAATCTTGATTTATTTGGGTATTCATATATTCTCTACGTGTCTGTTGTATGTTGGGTGGTTAGGGTGTCAATTTGGGCTTTTTCATCCAACCTATCTGTACATTTTTTTATTANCTCTTCCTCTATCCCTGCCTCTTTCTCTCATATATATATATATATATATATATTACTCCATTACTTAGAAGGCAACATGGTTTCGTTCCCCTCTACTAGGGTTTCGCCTCATGGCGAACCCTAATTTTCTGCTACACGGATCTCCCATTTATATTCCTTGCTTTGTCTTCGTCGACGAGTGCTCTCGTAGTCCCTGCTTCATCTTCGTCGACGGGTGCTCGCGTCTTCGCGTCCCATCTTCGCATTTAGACGACGAGGCAGGCCGAGTTATCGCATTTCCTTTCAAAAGATGTCCCCGTATGTCTAGGACGCCTCCTTCGCAGCCTCCTTCGCAGTCCTCTCGTCTCGGTCTAGCGACAGAGCTGCTGCTCTACTCGCTTGGTCGCGTTCGCACTGCTCTGTTCGCATTTCCTTTCAAACGACGTCTCCTCGCTTCCTGTCCGACAAAATCTTGTCGGCAGAGATGGCTATTCGTTCTTATGCTACTGCACTTGCTGGCAACCTCTCGATTCCTACTCGTGCTCCTCTTTCAGAATCAGAGACTGGTTTTTGTATAGGTAAATCTTGCAATGTTTCTCAATCTTTTCACGATGCTCTTGAAGGCGGTGACGATCAAACATTCATAAAAAAATTGGGGAAAAAAATGGGAAGTCTGCTCTTATTCTCACACAGGTTGAAACTAGTGCTCTCGCGTCCTCTTGGCGTTTTGCTATAGTGGGAAAATTTCTTTATGGTAACCCAAAATTAGAGATCATTTGGAAAGAGTTTGAGGCTTTGAAACTATTGGGCAGTTGGAATATTGGTTTACTTGACGGTCGGCACATACTGATTCAGTTGTCTCATGATGTTGATTACACTCGCATCTTTTCTCGGAAAGTTATCAAGATCGACAACTGTTATATGAAAATTTTGAAGTGGACTGTTGATTTTAACCTAAATGTGGAGTCCTCTATCATTCCAGTTTTGATAAAATTTACGGGGTTAAAATTACATTTGTTCAATTTGGAAATTCTCTACTTCTTAGCAACTTCTTACGGTAAGCCTCTTAGGGTTGATAGTCCTACGTTTGTTGTCACCAGACTCTCTGTGACTTGTGTGTTAGTTGAGAGAGATATCACTCAACCAGCTCCAGATGAGGTGTGGATTGGAACCACTCACAACGAGTATTGACAAAATGTTGAAATCGAACCACACCCTCCTTATTGCTCTCATTGTAATATGTTTGGCCACAACTTTACTATTTGCTATCATTTACATCCTCATCTAAGACCGAATATCATTGAAGAACAGCCATTTATTATCTCAGTTTAGAAGACTGATCGCGACTTTATATATGCTTAAAAATATAAGTATTTAATACTGCTACTAAAAGATTTAATCCCTGTATATATGCTTAAAAATACAAGTATTTAATATCAAAAACTTAATAACAGTTATAGATTCGATAAAGATGTATGTATAAAATATTCAATAATTGTGAAGTCACACTTATCAACAAACTTAATAACAGTTATAGATTCGATAAAGATGGATGTATAAAATATTCAATAATTGTAAAATCACACTTATCAACGCAAGTATACGTATCGTAAAAATATAACTATTTAATACTGCTGCTAAAAGATTTAATTCCTCAGCAACGACACCAAAACTTAATAATGGTTATAGATTCGATAAAGATGTATATATAAAATATTCAATAATGGTAAAGTCACACTTATCAATGCAAGTATACGATAAATATGGACATAATAAATATTCAATAATTGTAAAGTCACACTTATCAACGCAAGTATACATATCGCAATATGGACGTAATAAATATTCAATAATTGTAAAGTCACACTTATCAACGCAAGTATACGTATAGATGGACGTAATAAATATTCAATAATTGTAAAGTCACACTTATCAACGCAAGTATACGTATCGATCAGATTTAATTCCTCAGCAACTGCACCAAAACTTAATAACAGTTATAGATTCGATAAAGATTTACTCACTCAATCACTCCCTGACAACGGCGCCAAAAACTTGACAGTGACTTTTTATATGCTTAAAATATAAGATAAATATGGATGAAACGGCGCCAAAAACTTCACAGCGACTTTATATATGCTTAAAATATAAGATAAATATGGACAGATTTAATACTGCTGCTAAAAGATTTAATTCCTCAGCAACTGTACCAAAACTTAATTACAGTTATGGATTCGATAAAGATGGATGTATATAATTCAGCAACTGCACCAAAAACTTAATAGCAGTTATAGAGTCGATAAAGATGTATGTATAAAAATATTCAATAATTGTAAAGTCACACTTATCAACGCAAGTATACGTATCACTCAAGTAATATAGGGCTCTAATAGAGTCGCCAAAAACTTGATAACAGTTATAGATTTGATAAAGATGTGTATAAAATATTCAATAATTGTGCAAAGTCACACTTATCAACACAAGTATACGTATCGCTCAAGTAATATAGGGCTCTAATGGAGTCATAGATATCGATTTCACAGGGAGTAATATTAGAACTACGAACTAAGATTTTAGAAAAGTAATACTTTAATCGCAACAATAGAATTCAATTTGCTTATCTGCCACTAATAGGCAATTGAAATAAATATGTAATTTTAATAACTATGAAATAACTAATTATACTAATGAAGGCTCTAATGTGATATTCAATATATAAGAAAGCATTCTTCTCATTGTCAATAAATTATAGTGAATGGATAAAGTGAATCAGTTCAATTTGTATTGTGTCAAATAGGAGCATACCTATTCTTTACCCTTTGGTCTAGGTATAAAGAACATTAACTAATTNAATCTTGGATGTAACCTTCACTTTAGTTGTAAAACTCAACATATTTTAACAAATCAACTGGCCAGGTAGAAAAAAAATTAAGATCTAAGAGAAAAGATCATCACAATTTCTTAAACATTTTCATGGCTTCACCAATTCAAATCACCATTTCAAAAAAAAGATCATGACAATTTCTTAAATATTTTCATGGCTTCACCAATTCAAATCACCATTTCACCAATCTTGAGACAAGGAGATACACANGATCATCACAATTTCTTAAACATTTTCATGGCTTCACCAATTTAAATCACCATTTCACAAATCTCGATACAAGGAGAAAGAGAGAGAAAATAACTCAAAACTCATGGGAAAAACACAACAAAACTCGAAATTCATATTTAAATTAAAGTCATACAAACTACAATAAGTAAATAACTTATCTCTTATTTTTCCCCAAGAACACTCCCGAAGTTTCTCTGAATCTCTTCCTTTCTTTATAGCACACAGAATTCCTCTTCGAAGTAGCAATGAGGAAGAAATCTCTCACTTTCCCTCCACCCTTACAATCTCTCGAAGAATTCCTCACAATTGTTACACTCTAATGGAGATTCTATACATTGTATACTCCTTAGACTCTCTAGACTCTCTAGACTCCCTTTTATTTTCAACCAAAATGTTCTTTTAAAGTTGTAGATGAGCTTTCCCAAGAGTTGCTTAAGCATCCAAATCTTGTGTAGGCATAACTGTCGATCTCGCCGTCGGCAGACTTGACGGCGCCGTTGGCGGGCTTCTAGAGGATTTTTGTCCTGTAGTCTCGGGAAAATCTCACCGTTGGCGGCGCCAAGGGCACCGTCAGCGGCCTAGTTCAAATCTTCACATTTTTTGTCATTTTCGCTCCAAATTTGCTCCTAGTTTCATCTTTTTGCTCCAATAACCATAATTCATCATTCCTACAACAAGNTCCCCAAGAAAACTCCTCGAAGTTCCTCTAAATCTCTTCATTTCTTTACAGCACACAGAATTCCTCTTCGAATCGACGAGGAAGAAATCTCTCACTTTCCCTCCACTTTTATAATCTCTCGAAGAATTTCTCACAATTTAGACTCTCTACACTTTTTTTTTACACTTCAATTTGGAGTCTCTCCTATTATTTTCGGCCAAAGTCTTCTCTTTAAAAATGTGGATGAGCTTTCCCAAGAGTTGTCTAAGCACCCCTCCAAAATTCGTCCTTATCCAATGCCTAATTGGACATAACCGCCGATTTCGCCGTCGGCGGCCTCGAGGGTGTCGTCGGCAGGCCTCTAAGTGAATTAATTTTGGAGTTTCGGGAAAATCTCGTCGTCGGCACCGTTGGGCTTGCCGTCGGCGTCGTATTTCAAAATCTTCACATTTTGGTCCTTTTCGCTCCAAATTCGCTCATTTTTGCATCTTTTTGCTCCAATAACCCTAATTCATCATTTTTGCAACAAAACATCAAAAATACATTTCTTTAAAGTGTAATATCTCAACATATTTTCCTTTGGTGAAAGACTCAACCCGATCCTCTTCCCAACACCGCAGTTCCTGAAGAAGAACAACATACTACAGCTACGAAAATCCAGTTGTGTTTATACCATCCACTGTTATTGAAGAAGACTCCCTCACATGTCAAGACACACGAGAGTGTTTCTTTGATTCAATAGCAGATCAGCCGGTACAATATGTTGCTGTTTCTAATGTTCAACAATCTACACATCTCCAGCACACGGTAGATTAAGATCAGGTGAGCCAATCTTCGGAAGAGGAATGACAAGTATATTCCAGGAGGAAGAAGAAGAATGGAGGCAGACTCTAGCTAGGGAACATATTGGATGATACATTGGTTATCATTGGCAATGACAATCATCTTGCCAACTTATTAGCTTGTTCCTTCCCTAGAACCAGAGGCAGAGGCAAAACCAAATTGGGTTGCTCTCTAACCACCTGATACTTTGTATTTCAGCATGTTTAGGCTTTTTCTTTTATGTCTCTGTTGTACTTTTCTGTATTTTCTAGTTTTAAAACTACTTGTGGTTTTGGTGTGAACTGGGTACCATGTTTGGGCCATTCAAGAAATCGTATCTATATCTTTCTTTCTAGTTAATATATTAGCCTTTTTGGGCTTTCTATAAATATATATATATTTATATATAATTAAATCTTATAACATGAAAACAATTGCATGATCATATTTTAAAAGTTTTTGTAAATTAAATTTAATTCTTTCTTAAAATTTTCATTTTGTTAATTTGTTCTATTTTTACTTAAAATTATGTTCCCTACTTTTGTATAAATATGAAAGTTCTATACATGTATGAGAGTTTTACTTTATATGACTCATTGTAGCTATTATAATTAGATAAATATATTCTTTGTTTGGTTGTTTTAGAAAATATTCTCTAGTTTGTTTCGAACCAAAAATACTTTTTTTTTTGTTTTACTGGGGACTAATTTAAAGTCTGACACATAAGATATTTGTTAAAATTTTAAAATCGTAAAACAACAAGCCTTTATCCCACTAAGTGGGGTCGAGTGCATGATTCTTTTTTCTCCATTATTTTCTATTGAGTGTTATATTTTCATTTAATTCTAATATGTTAAGATCAATTTTTATACAATATGCCTAAGTCTTTTTAGATTTACCTCTGTATTTCCTAACATAAGTCGAATCTAAAACATCTACTCTCTTATTGGATCATTAGATGGTCGACTTTTAATGTGACCAAACCGTCTAAGACTACTCTCTCTAATCTTGTTCGCCACTGGAGCTACACCAACCCAATCATGGATATATTCATTTCGCATTTTGGCTCTAATTGTCAAGCCACCCATCCAGCTGAGCATTCTTATCTCAGCAACATTTAACCTTTTTTATGCTTCTTTTTTAAAGGTTAACATTCTGTGTCATAGAGCATTGAAGGTCTCACCACCATCTTATAAAATTGTCTTTTAAGTCTAAGCAGTACTTTCCTATAACACGATAGAACCGATGCATCGCTCTGCTTCAACCAACCAACTTGAATTCTACTAATAACACCTCCATCTATATCACCATCACTTTGAACAATTGACCTAAGATATCTAAAACGTTTACACTTTTTAATGATTTGATTACCCATAGTTACAACTTTGCCACTAGAAAATTACATTCCATGTATTCAGTTTAGATCTACTCAAATGAAAGTCTTTAGACTCCAATGCAGACCTCCATAATTTAATTATTTCTTGAACTCTTTCTCTAATCTTATCCAAATAAATGATATTATCAGCGAAAAGCATACACCATGAAACTTACAATGTTAGAATCATATTAAAAAAATATATCAAACTCTATTCGAGCATTTTTTTAATCATGTTTAAACAAGGTTCAAATTATATTTTGAGCCATATTCTCGGAAAATTTGATCTTTGTTTGAACGATGTTGGTACACTATTCGAATAGGGTTCTTATCTTGGTCAAAATGGGTTCAAACATGGTTTAGCTATGTTAGATATAACAGAGTTCATTCCAACAACTTTATGCCAATATTTTTATTTAATCTGAAATGTAATCATAAAGAGTTGAAGACTACAGCAAAGCATCTACATGAATATCTTTTAAATTTACAAGTATATTATTTTTCTCTTTACATTGATGAAAAGGTTCATGCATCTTACTTGCGAAGGAGGAATCCTTGCATATACTTTAGTTCAGGGGTGCAGATCATCTACAACTCTGCACCTTTACTGTTAGCACGATAACTATAAGGAAGATTTACATGCATATCACTCTTTTCTTATGTATTTACATATTTACATATATGTCATCTTACTTATGCATGAAAAGGGTGTATTTCACTTTTTAAAAGCTAAAATAGTGGTATTTTTTATGTGATATGAAAGATTTGGGTAAAATAAACATAAAAATCAAAACTTAGCTGGTAGATATGTAAATGCATAGAAATTGGCAGGTATTTATGTAAATTCTCCTAACTATAAAGGTGCAGTAAAATCTCAGTCATCGATTGAATCCATCCAAATTCAAGATTTTGAAAAAGGAATCATTCAACATCATGATAATTTTATATTATAGGTGCCATTATCCATCGNTCCAATAATAATTCTAAGAGTTCAACAATAAAATCCATGAATCTCTTCCTAAATTTTCTTTACATTCCCAAATTTTTCGAATCTCCTTAATGTGGGAGAAATTCATGGTGGGAATTAAATATTTTTAGCTTGGAGTGAAGCTCTTACTTAAAGATGATCAAATCCAGAGTCAAAAAGCATTGAAATTGCCTCCCAATCCAAGATCTTTCAAGCCCTAAGTCGGAAATGACATTTTTAGGAGGAAGTGGATGATGAACAGTGGCGGTTGACTCGTCAAAATTGCGGTTAAAGGTGTTTTTAGTGAGCTCACCATCGGTGAGGTTGATGGCGCCGTCGACGCGCTTAATTGGAATTTAAATCCTAAGTCTCAGGAAAATCCCACTGTCAAAGGCGTTGAGGGCGCCATCGGCGGGCTTTATTGATTTTTTCTAAATTCCATATTTTTGTGATTTTGATCAATTCCAAGCCTAAATGACATCCGTTTAATTATTATAGACATAATTTTAAATAACTAAATGATTTAATTAGCACATATAAACTTTCACAACACAAAATATCCTTTTAATCATTATAGACATAATTTTAAATAACTAAATGATGTACTTAGCACATATAAACTTTCACAACACAAAACATCACATTTTCATAAAAACTCCAAGGGGTACAAATATGTTACATAACACACCTAAGTTTGGTATTTTCTCAACCTCAATACATTAATTCAGCATCGTAATCCAAGCCACAACACTCAAAATGCTGAAAACAAAACATCCTATGCTTAGTCTAAACTATACAGAGATCTATAAGCATAATTCTAAAGCAAAGCAACTACAAAGTTTAAATTAAAATACATAGATAGACAGATAGGAAGTAATATAAATCTACTAATCCTCGGACTCGGTACTCGATTCTCCTCTGAGATCGTCCTTTGATTGCACATGAACGAAGAGGTTGTAGAAGGATCAGAATTAAAGTTCTTCAGTAGAATCCTCCTCAATTAATTTCATCATCCTCATCAGTCATATCAAACTATCTTCTAAATGTCCAGAATGTTCAAAATGTTCCTTCATCCTCCAGTCGAGATGATCGAAGAAATCGGAGATATTATTAATTACATTCATGACATTTTGTACCTCCTTTTCCAACTTCTTGATTCGGCGCAGGATCGTCAAAGACTTATCAAGGACTAAGGGTTGAACTGGCAGTGAATTCTGAGATGATTAGTCAACTATCATGGCAATGTCATTTTCATCTTCAAATGATGGAATCTTTCAGTTGGATCCAAAGGCTTCCAAGGCAGCAGTACCTTTTCCCAATTCTCATAGGACACTTGGAACTGACTGCAAAGTGAGAAAATTGTGGAGGGGTGTCTAAGCTCATAAGTTGATCCGTGAACGATCAGGCCCAAAACCAACTTCACAATTATAGATCCAATGTCGATCGGCAGTCCCCTTTGTATGCAGTAATTCAAAACGGCACTTTCTTTAGAAATTTTACCGATCTTCATTGTCGGTAATAGTTTTGTAGAAATGAAAAAGTCCCAATGTTTAGAAAAGGGATTCAGGAGTGTTGCAAAAAAACTAACATACTAGTTTTCTCTTGTTTCCCAATCGTCAGTTTCGTCCGTTAAATACTGGTAAATCTCATTCATATGGTTTCTCGTTGGGACGAAATTGGAATAGTGGCAGACAGGAACATTTTCTATCATATATAATTCGTTGATCCGTGCAGGAGTGAAAGTAATCCATCTTCATTGCACATAAACAACTTCTTGGTTGATTCCATGTAAATTTGCTTAAAATTCTTTTACCACTGGGACCACCGCGGCGGCAGTAGTGTAGCACAGCACTTTCCATCTTCGCCGCACTATCGTTTCTTCAATATCCATTGTGGGACTATTCAATCTGAGATTCAATAATCATCGTTCTTTTATTAATCTTTTCTTCGTCAGTAACTTGTTGAATATTCGATGTGCTTCCACACAAATAAACTTTCGCTGATTGAAAACTCGCATTTTGGGATTATCAAAGGAATTGGATGCCATAGGAATCGAATCGGTAGAGTTTCACTTCATTTTTGGAGGGAAAATATGAATTAGAATTGGAATTTTTGCGTTTAAAAAGACTATTCCCGCCCAAAAACCGTCAAAAACCGCCACTCGAACACAAGAAACCATCATCTTACCGGTCTCGCCGTCAGCGGCCTCGAGGCGCCGTCGGCGCGCTTCTGTATTAATTTTCTCTGGACTCTCGGGAAAAACCCGCCATCGNCAACTCAAGTTCAGGTGGTTTTATAATTGATGGAAATAGATTCTTATCAGTATTTTCTGTAATATCCAACATCTCAATTTTTTCTTGAACATAATCTAATTCTTAATTTTCTAATCTATCTAGAATAATTTCATCATTCTCTTCAATCTGTTCTTCAAAATGCTCTGCTTTTTCAAAATACTTTTTATCTTCAAAATGTTCTTTAAAATGTTCGATCAGTAGATGTTCAATAATTTCCATGTGAAAGCACTCATTATCTCTTTTAACAGTAGGGTATTTCATAGATTTCACAATGTTAAAAGTCACTTCTTGATCAATTACTCTCATAGTTAATTCTCCTTTTTGAACATCTATCATAGCTTTTCTAGTAGTTAAAAATGGTCTCCCTAAAATGATAGGTATTTTTTTATCTTCCTCCATATCTAAAACAATGAAATCCACAGGAAAGATAAATTTGTCCACTTTTACTAACACATCTTCTATAACTCCCTTAGGATATGTAACTAAATGATCCGCTAACTGTAGAGTTACAGAAGTTGGTGAGACTTCTCTTAATCCTAATCTTTTGAAAATTGATAGAGGCATAAGATTATTGCTGGCTCCCAAATCACATAAAGCTCTTCCATAAAATTTTTCAC